>CM031240.1:950871912-951101912 GCA_018340775.1 Taxus wallichiana var. yunnanensis
ACCTGCAAAGCTGACTACAAATATAACTTACACAGTAAAGGGCATTATTACTTTTTTTTTAGTGTAAAATGCCCTGTATATCCTGCAATCATTGCATTCCATTCCAAAGCAGAAGTGTCTGTCAAAAATATTTAAAAAGAAGAAAAACATTAAAAAGGCCAATTAGGCCTTAAAACATCAAATGTCCTTTTCAACACTCAATTTGAATTGTCCATTTCACTTTTCTACACTCAATCTGATTTTTCGTTTTTACTTGAAAGTTGAAGGAGCTGATTGTTTATGCTTATGTGGAAAGGCTCGCCACGCATTATTTATTTCTTGATGTATAGGTGTGTATGGTAAATGTAATTGATTAGTTTTGACTCTTGAGGGTATTTGAAGTTGATTTGATATGGAATGCATATTAATAGGGTTTTGTCCCTGAAATTTGTTATATTTTATGATTTTTGAAGTAGTTTAATTTTGCCAAGTTTTTCACCGAGTCTAGGTCCGAGTCGAAATTTTGCTTTGCCAATTTATTCCCAAGTTCAAGTCTCGTGACTAGGGTTTGATGACAGCAACGATAGACGGTGAGATCGTACATTTATCTTCCATACACAAATTACACTCATAACATGGTCAGCACATATCGGTAGACACAAGATATGCTTGAAAATGCTACTTGCATTTCAAAGGGAAGAAGTATATGTGCAGGAATCACTAGATGAATATTGACCACATTGGATGAGTCTCTGAGATGGTCTACGACAATAATGTCTTCCAATGAACCCCACCATGCCTGCAAAAATTGTGTGACATTGATATCAAAAAGTCTCTGCAGAGGTAGGTCACACCTTGCTGGCATCCACCAGCACTTTTTTCATATCATTAACTCAATTACATATCACAAGACTTATCATTAACAAAAAAAAAAATTTTAAAAACATAATGTGTGTTGCAGCCCCCAATATGCCTTCAATCCAAATAGCAACAGTCACCATACATTCCAAATACTGGACGAGAAACCAAAATGGGAAAGATGACAACAAATAAAAAGTTGGGGCTAAGGAGGAGGATGGCATCATCAATTGCCACTTATGACATCATTAAGGCATCATCCTCTTAACTTTCAAGGCATCTTTGGTTTCACTACTGACTTGGGTGGTTTATGAGGATGTGTCACTGAAATCAAATAAAAGGTTTTGTTATTTAATTATCGTGAGCAACTATCCCATGGGACAATCAATTAGTTGTACCAATGCTACAAGAGGACTAGAAAAATATCCCATCCACCCACAGCATGGAAAATTGGGAAGACACCACCGCACAAGTCCTACAAACCATGGATGACATCATAGAAGCCATTAGAAAGCAAGGCAAGGCTATGCAAATGCATATCTAAAAAGATAGGCAAGAAATGAAAAACATAATAAAACAGCTCAAAAGATATGGGAAAGGAGACAAACATATGAATCATGACCACCCTTAAACCCCTCTAATTACAAATAGATTGGAAAAGACTGACTTGCAAGATTAAAAATCCAAAAGCAAGCTGACATATCTAGTATGGCTCAGATCAGTAGATAATTTGAAAATTGATTTTAGATGTGTGAAGTTTGTGAAGAATACAAAGTCCTACCGTGGTACGTCAACCTAGATTGACACTAGATGGTTCTATAATCTCCAGGCCAAAGCGAAAACCAGCAAGGGACCGAATGACACTTGGGAACAAACTCAAGAACGCAATGCAAAAAACATTTCGCGTATGAAGACATCATAGAAGCCTGTAGATAGTAGCTAGGATTAAGAGATTTACACAACATAAAGGATCAAAATGAAACCAAAGAAAGCATAAAAACTGTTGGCTAGATTTTTGCATAGCATCAAACCTAGGCAATCATGAGATAAATCTCCCTCATTTAACCGGTGAGGCTCTCGTGTCAGATTTGTCAATAAAAATGTGTTATTATCTATTAGGAGTTTTACTTTAACCACTTAGTTCATGAACCATAACTAAGAAGTTCTGCAGCAAGTAAGCAGCTGTTTAAGAAAGGAAGTATTTTATAGAAGAAGGAAGTAAAGGAAATACAAAGAAGAAATGGGGAAGATGTGCATCCCAATTAGTAGATAGTAGAGCTAATTACATGCACATAGAAGAAACTTAATAGATATGAACACACGAGAATTATAAAACAAATGCATTTCTAGATCCAGATCTTAAAATAACACAGTTTATTAAGAGATCTAAGATTAAAAACAAGAAACCAAGTACACCGTGACACAAAGTTCTCCGAAAACCTGCTCCTTTGTATTCCTTTGCTCTAAGTTGCTCTCAGGGGTTCAGCACAAAGTCTAGAACACAAGATTGCTGCTTACAAATTCTGATCGATCATTAACCCGGAGGTTCTTATCCTACTTATAGAATGTAGGAGGGAAAGTACAAATGGAAAACTAAAACTGAACTGAAACATAAACAAGTAAAGATGACATTTGGCAATCATCCTCAACTATCTTCTCCTTAAGTGACACATGTATCACTTAACTAATAGAATGGTTCCACATGACTTTAAGTAATGGTTGCAAAACCAATAACTTAGAAGTTTTACAATTTCATCTAGGAACATAGAAAATAGAAGAAGAAAGAAATAGAAGAAGTCATGTCAGCTGTAACATTTATGTCTTCTTCTTGTTCTGATATCGAATATACTTGTCGAACATGTAATTCAGCATCCTTCCATCTGTTTTAGCCTTTGCTTCTTTCCATCTTGAGCTGCGTGCAACCCTTCATTCAACACTTTGATACACGCTTCCACATCTTCCAAGCTTGGCCCAAACCTCATGATATCACTGCTGCTGCGGCGCCAATATCCCCCTTGGGATTCAACAAAATAGAAAAACAAAAATTTTAGCTTTACTCGAAATTCTTTTTGCCATTTTATGAAGAGAAAATTACAGGAATTAGGCAGCGAACAGAAAAATATGGATAACTCCCAAAATAACCGTTCAAATCACTTGAAAATTTAAATGGAACTAGATAATAATATAAAGAACACAAGGGAAATATTTTTGGAATTTTTGAGTCAATATAACGCTGCCAGAAATTTACAGCGTGCCTAAAAATTTTGG
The DNA here is from genome assembly GCA_018340775.1 of Taxus wallichiana var. yunnanensis. Lineage (NCBI taxonomy): Eukaryota > Viridiplantae > Streptophyta > Pinopsida > Cupressales > Taxaceae > Taxus > Taxus wallichiana. The sequence continues at coordinate 950,875,018 of CM031240.1, forward strand.
AAAAGATCTTCGAAAATTAATGCTTCCCCTTAGAATACAAGTGCAAAAATGATGAAACTTGGGAAATACCATATATAAATATGGAAGATGACTTTCCGTGACCTTTAGATCTCGAAAACGGCCAAAATCCTAGAAATTGGGGCTCTGATCTCCCAAACAAGTCGCCCCCTTGGTAGATGGCCAAAACCCTTGTGAACTCTTGTAGATGATGCCAAACCCTTCCTCTATGGCTGACGTAGGTCTAATCCGAAAACCAGCTGAAAATCTCCACAAAACTCTCAAAAACCCTCAAACCCTTTACTTGAAATTCTGAAAATCCTCATTTCTGCATAAGAACAGCCACTGAAATCCACTCCAAATGACAAGGTTTAGGTAGATCTTTCACTCGAAGAATGCCTTGCTAGCTAGGGATGGATCTTTCACCACCGAAGCTAGGGTTCGTGGGATCTTACTCTCACAAGCTAAATAGATGCAAAAATGCTACGTGATTGCACATGAAAAGAAAATAAGTGTATGCATGAATGACCATCCTTTCACCCCTCTTCTCCTTTTATAACCTTTTCCATGTCAAAGAAACCCTAAAACCCCCAAGGCACATTTTCTCATAAAGAGGGCCCAATTAAAAATAACTTAAAGTTGCTTTTTCCCTTCCTAGGCGCCTTGACCCATAAAGTGACCCCAATGAAGAAATATAACATTTAATGCCATACATATCCCCTCAAGTCGCCAAAAAGGTTCTTTAAGTGGCCCCAACGAAGAAACATAACATTAAATGCCAAAAGTGTCCACTTAAGTGATCCCAAAGACAAAATAGAACACAAAGGGTCCATTAAACCCTCCCAATGACCAAAATATAACAAAAATATAGTAGGAAATCAGAATGCAACCATCCCCAATAACCTCCAAAGTCGTTAGTCCCTTGGGAATGACCAAGGCTAAGACAAAATAGGGCCGTTAGGCCAACTACTCGGTGGAATTGGGGACATTATCTTGGGAACTGAGCTAAAGTCTGAGAGAGAATTCATCGTGAAAGGCTTGGCTTTAGCTTTATCGATTCTCTTTTGTATCATGAAGAGATCCTTCCGAGGAATTAGGCACCTTAGTGAGAGCGATCCACACGTATGAAGTGACATTCCCGTCCACTATCTCCTCGAGTGAAAGAAATGACACTATCTGGTAAACTCGATGTTCTACTCTCAAGTGTTTGCATCCTCTTAAAAAAACTCTCTGATTTCCAAACGGAAAGATACATGCAAACTCTAGTTGCTTCCCCTTCTCGGTGATCCATCAGAAGTACAACTCATTCCGCAATCAATACATTTCGTGAGCTTTGATCTCGGCCAAAATACTCAAAGTTACTCTTTCTGATTGTATTCATGCCTTCTATGTTTGCCATCAGTTGCTTTAGTTGATTTGTTGCATCATTCATAACCTTTAGAAGCGGGGCACTTCCCAAGTTGTACAGAAGCTTGACGAATAATCAAATCCTTCCATTCGTCAATAGTCTTTACTTGATTGTTTGCGTCCTCCATTTCTACATAAGATGATCACTCACCCTTTCTGAAAATTTGAATGGAAGGTTTAGCAACCTTAGCTATGATCTCACATAATTGAGATACTTGCTTCTGCAGGCTCTTCTTTCTCGCCTTTTCATCAAGCCTAAGGAATAAGCATCCATCGATATCTGCGTGTCCTACTTGATCCTTCGGTGGTGGCTTGGCCAAGCGGGTACTTTAGTTCTTGTCACATCTCTCGCCGTGAGCTCCTCCTCTATCTTTCCTTCTGCCGGAATTGATATCTCAGCAAACTTCTCTCCCGAATCTTCAATGATCAACCTAGAAGTTGCTTTAGCAACTTTAGGCCTTCTGTCTCTTCCGCTCAGATTCTAGAGTAGCTGTAAGTCGTGCTCCTCTAAGTTCATCTCCATTCTCACTTCTGGAACCAACTGCGAAGCCAACCATTCCGAGAAGTTACTTCTCGGAGAATGAGAAGTCGCTGAAGTCGTTGAGTGTACTACCATCTTCCGCTCTGCATCCTCTCCGTCAGAAAGTGCCACAATGTTATGGCTGCCATCTTCTGAATCATCCAAGGACAAAGTCCTTTCGAATTCCGCCATCTGTGCTTCAACAGCGTATCCTCTGGAGCAGCGGCATTTGAGCGAAGTGGTGAGGGAAGAAGATGAATGTCGCATTTGGATTCGGTGGAGGCATGGAAGCGTCCTGCTCATTGCGGTGCTGATAGTTGGTGAAGTCTTAGTCTTGGAGAAAAGGAGCTAAAGTCATGGTCGTAGAAGTGATCTTCTCCTTGGATTGAGATCTTTATGCACTTTGACTTCTCGACTTTCTCTTTGCTTTCTCCTTCGTGCTTTCGCTTAAGGGAATCTCTGCGTGAAGTTGCCGTGACTTGATTCATCGATGCTTCATCAAGGCAATATCCCTAAAAAAACCGGTTTGAAGTATTCACTAACACGGCTCCCGACCTTTCTTGATTGTGTTGCGGCCTCCTATGTTATTCTGCGGTATGGCTTTATCTCCTCCCATTTGATAGTAAGTGTCAAGTACCACATTCCCATCATCTTTAAGATCCATGAGTATCCGCGCTAGTCAAAGTCGAACACTTGCTTTCTTTGATAGCTTGCTGAAATCTCTCTTTCTAACCTCGTACTCACTTTTGCACTTCATCCAGAAATCTTCTAATGAAGGCACATGTGCGTACTCCTGGGAGATTGTCTTCCTGGCTACTCCAAATGGATCGAAGTTCAGCCGTGCAAGGAAGAACTCTTGCTCATACTCGGATAACATTTGCGCCTCCATCCCCCGAGCTCTATGAATGCTAATGCGGCTGTAATTTCCCACGGTGATTGGGAAGAAGCCCGTAGACTTGTGCCGCTTTGGTGAAGGTCGTGTAACTCCACAAGTTGCTGCTTTCGGCTCCATGGCGATCAATCTATCATTCGGATACAGGCATCTTTATTGGTTCTCGAGAAAAGCCCGTAACCACGAGGTATGTGAAATCTGCAAATTGAATGAATAAGCGCCAATCTTGGACACTGACTTCCCACGCTTCCTTGCTTACCTGTTGGCCTTGAGTCTTTGTCAAGCTGCGAGATGAAATCGTAGAAGTCATCGTTGATCACTTTGAAGTCTTTCTCGCATCGCAGTGCGGTGTGTAGAGGTGCGGGTAGCACTCGAAAATGGGGTCCTTAGAAAGAACACCACATCTATCCAGCTTGGAAAAGACGCCTTGTGAAGCTGCAACATACACCAAGTATGAAGTCATCTTGAAGTTGAAAGTATGCTTCACGTTAGGAGTTGCTCACCGATGTTGTCTTTAATAATTTCCGACCGATTGATTATAGAATCAACCTTGTTGATTTCAATGGTCTGATGAAAGCATACATCCATGTACGGAAAGTGTAAGCATTCGCTTCGCCATTCATCTGCATAGCAATTTGACGACATCATCTACCTCTGCACCAAATTGGACCGTGGAAGAGTTCTGGGAACTTTGAAGGAGATCTAGGCTTCTTCATGTATCGGTTATTCATTATGCTCACAATCAGCTCTATGCTTCTCCCATCTCTCTTGTCGGCATCACGAATGCTAATGGAAGTCACCACCTTTACTTTGGAATCTTGAACAATAATTGATGAACTCTGCGTCCCAAGCGAATTATTGTCTTTCCCGAAGCATCACGCACTGATCTGGATGAAGGATGGTAAGATCTAGCGCACTCCATAACAAATTTTGGCAACTGGGCTGTGCATGGAAAAGCTGCAGCTCGGATAATTCCACTGCTTTTAACCGCACGCATGAGTGAAGTCTTTCCCGCTCTGGATCTATCAATCAAATCGGAAAGAGGTTCCGGGCCTAGATTTGTGTCTCCTATGTCTGCAAGTTTGGAAGCGATGCATGACTCCATCGTGCTTTCTTTTTCATCTCCCTTCGCCATGGCTTTGTCTATCTTTGTCTGAATAATTCTTTTTCTTCTTACTTGGCGGATTTCTTCAAAATTGGTGCAGATCTGGACAATTCTTCAGATTTGGAGGATATATGCAATGTATTGGACATTGATAAAAGCTCATTTTCCTTTGTAAAGCACCTGTAATGAATTCCTGCAATTTATTCAGACAAAAATGGCCACCGGAGCATGAATAGTGAATTTTAATTGTAAAAATCTGCACTTTTCAAGCCTGCTGCCCCAAAAATTGGTGTTTAATTTGCACATAAAGAGAGCATGAATCCTTTCAACAACACCTGAGCACCTGTAACACCTATGCAAACAATTATGCAGACAAAGATCAACCTCCTTCAAAGCATGCGCCAAATCTGGAAGCTTTTAGCCTTGTTGCCACCTTTGCGAGCAAAATCCTTCTTGAATGGGGGCGCACTTTTCCTCTTGGCTGCAATTCTTTACCTGTGAATCAAATAATTCACCCATATGGCTGCCCATGCTTATATAACCTTCACAATTCTATAATTAATAATTGCCCTAACAATTAAAGGCAATTAATTAATTAAAAATCATGTTTTTCTCTTTTAAAAATAGCATGTTTAAGGACAGCCATCCAATAAATTAAATTAATCCAATTTAATCCTTCACACATCACTTCACTTAAGCTTCACAGTGTGCCTTGACCATAGCCACTGAAAATAGAAATTAATTTAATGTTTTAATGCCTTTAAAAACATTAAATAACTCCCAAATGGGGCGCACTTTTTGAGAGGAAGGGGGCAGCCACTAAATAAATTAAATTTAATGCATTTAATCCATTTCTTTTATTCCAATTTTGACTTGTTGACTTCCTCCAAGCTTGGGCGCACTTTTTTGAAGAATAGATTAATTAAAATAATCACTTTAAGGCTACCATCATCTCACAAAGGGCGCACTTTTTGCACATATAATTCTATTTTTAAGAATTTTCCACAATGGGATTCTTTACCCTGCAAGGCAGGCACCAAAATCCCATGATCCACTTAAGTGATTTGACTTTGACAATGGGATTATTTACCCTACAAGGTAGGCACTAAAATCCCATGATTTCACTTAAGTCACTTTCCTTTTATTTTATCATGGGAATTTTCACCTGTGAGGCGGGTAATAAATTCCCGCTGCTACTGACCTCTAACTTTCCCACTGCAGCTTAAGTGAATTTTATAACACGGGAAAAAGTACCTGCTTTTGGCGGTATAAAATTCCCACCTTGCTGCTGCTTTATTTTTCCCATTGCGGCTTAAATCCTTTGTTTTCCAAAAATGCGCCCATCCCCATGAGGCTTTTTTCTGCGACTTCGCTTTTCCCGGTGATCCGGACCTCCGATGGCGACTTCTCCGGGCATAACGTGCGTATATGTTTTCCATTTGCTCCAGGCCAAAAATCGGGCTTACCGACAAAGGAATTGTTTCTAGAGAAATTTCACGAGAAAAGCGAAGCGGGACAACACAAAAACACGAAAAATTGCCAAAAGTTACAAATAAAGCCCAAAACTTATTCCAAGTTAAAACCCTTACGGGTACATAAAAGTAATGACATATTCGATCATAACGAGTTAAAGCGGCGCTGAAATAGCCTCATACGGGGCTCAAAATAATTAAATACAAATTTCCCATGAGACAAATCCAGCGAGATATATAACTTTGGGCATCGGGTATTTGGCGAAAAAGACTAATATGGCTCTTTGGGATTATCTTGATGCAATACAAGAACTTTCAGGCAATAAAAACACAAAACGACCCATTATTTTAAAAGTACGAAAAAATTTCGGATAGGGTAGTCGCAGATTTCAGGGTGAAATCAGGTGACACCAATGCCATAATACATACTACTTTACCTCCCAAAGAAATATTGAACATTCTAACAACATGAGGGATTTCGTAGCAACAAACGACAATTAGACCTTGGCAAAACCATATCACACACATTCAAGATGGAAAGCTCGAAATATTTTTCAATCCACACTTGACCATCACAAGAAAAGAAAATAGTCAACCCTAAGATAGAAAATAATAGGAACAAGGACCCATTCAACATGAAACCTTGAAATCTTTGGCCAACATGTAATAGATTCCATGGCAAAGAATCTTGGGGCAAAAAGGAAAGATAAACCAATCTAAAAACAATGAGATAAAAATGAATAGCATATGCCCCAAACACAAGAAAACACAAACAATAATACCCCAAAAGTGAGTAGACAAATATTTGAGAGATTTCAACCAATGGAACTCTTCCTCACTCAACGAAAAGTAAACAGCTAATCCATATTGAATCAAGGTATTTCAGTATGTAAATAGGTGACAAGTGGAAGTAACAATTGGTGCCTACAACAAAAAGTAGAAATTGACAAGGTAACAAATTTGAAGGCGTAATGAGTTTGTAAGAGAAACCATTCAAAACAATTGTTTATATATTATATTTTAAAAACAATGGCCAAGTAACAAGATTTTGTGTCCTTCAAAATCGGCTTGCTGAATTCTCACCAAGTCCGAGCATATTGAGTATGGTTTGAAGCATGTACCAAACCCCTGGAAAAAGCAAAAATGTTTGATCAGCTCGAGCCACTTGCAGACTAAATTTCTTGACCCCGAAGCGTAATTGGAAATCCCACCAAGCAAAGTAAGCGTTCTTAACATAGGCAATAATGCAGTTTCTTATGCAGTACGTATCCCTAGATTTTGGTGACATCACGAACATTTTGGGGACTTGGAGTGGACGTCCCTAATTTTTGAAATCTTTCAAAAGCTTTACGATGTTTTTACTTTTAAAAAGCTGTCATTTTTAATAAGAACATTAAATTATAATATTTAAAGTACACGAAATACATTAAATACAATTTAAATCCCTAAATTTCATTGAATAAAGTTGAAGTATTCAAATATTGATTTTTATGCGTTATTTTAATAGCCGTCCCCATATTTTAGGGAATTTTTAGCCATCTGGAAACCCCATCCCCATGTCTCCAAGACTAGGGTAACTCCATGCAATAAAGACTCATTTTGGCGGCGATGTCATGAAACCATTGAGAAACCCGATAGGAGTTACAAGCTGAAAAGTGGCAAGTGGAGTGACAACGATGTTTGCATGAAATTTCAATCAACAAGCATACAAAAATTCAACCTTTCTCATGAGATATATTTTAAACCTATGGGGATCTTTTCATGTTGAGCGAACACAATGCCAGACATAGGTATTGTAAATTGCAGTCCATGTATGCGATGGAAAGTGTTTTCAAGGTCCAAAGAGGGTGTATATATAGGATGAAGATAGGAACATTCACATAGTGATAAGAAATAATAAATAGATTAAGATAGGTGAGGAATTTTCTATATAAAACAATGGATATGAAGGTAGGGATATATCCCTACAAGTTAGCTATTCATAACCATTATCGTCAATTAAAGTTGTTACATGCCCTCCCGAGCTAGAAGAATTTGTCCTTGACACACATGAAGAGGACAAGCGATAAGATATTAGTTAGAGTTTTCAATAGCAAAGCAATAAATCGGGACAATCCACCTAAGATAATTCTTGATAGGCTTCAAATACCTTTGTAAATTGACACTTGGTTTTTTCATCAAAGATTGTTGGCTTTGAATCCATGTAATCTTTTGTAACTTGAATAATCAATTATCATGTTTTTTAAATTTCATCATTGAAATTATTACTTTCATGATAACAACTATAGTTATGGGGGTCAACTTAGGTTTCCTTTATTCTTGTGAATCAACATTTTATTTAAAAGCTACTATCATTTATCAATATCACACGATGAAGAGTTTCATCATTTTCACTCTTAATGTGATAATGTTCGATTCATAATCACCAAGTCCGGAAATCGGGATCCATTTGGAAGGGCAAACAACCCTGAAAATACGGAACTCTTGAAAATGTTCGAGATAAATTAGATGCAAAATATATACATATTATATATTAGAATAATTTATAAATATGCAAAATTTGACAAATACGAGAGAAAAACATTAATAACGTGATATATCAAGTTAATATATTAAATATTAAATAATTTATGAGGTGTTGGGACTCTTCTTATCACAAAAACTGAATTTTTTTATGGGAAAAAAACAGGGCTGATCAGGACCAAATTTATCCAAGCCGTTTGAAAAATCAAGTCCGGCGGATTCGGTAACTATGTGAAGAAAGCTTTAGTATCAATATCTTTCTTCTTCTCAATTTGAATTGCAGCCAAATAAAATTCTGATTTTTGCAGAAATCAATAGCTAGGGCAGCGAACAGAATTAAATCTATAACTCACAAAATACTTGTTCAAATCACTTGAAAATTTACGGAGAGCTTGCTAATATGATAACTAACACAAGAAAATTATTTTTGGAATTTTTGGAATAATATATTGCTGCCAGAAAATTACAGAATGCCCTAGGCAGCTAGGAAACTTCAAAAATTCATATCTCCTCAAATATGCATGGAAAAATTATGAAATTTGGGAAATAACATCTATTAATATTGAGAATGGAAACCCAACCTTCAGATCTGAAAATGTCAACCCGAGAAACCCTCCAAAAAATTGCTGCAACTTCCAAAGTAAGTCGCCCCCTTGGAAATAGGCTGGAAACCCTCAAAAATACCTCTAATAATGGCGCCAAACCCTGCTTAAGTCGCTGCAATAAATCTGATCTGTAAACCCTTGAATCTTCCCCACAAAAAGTCTCCAAAACCCTTCCTCTAAAACCTCTGAAAAATATCTCGTAAAACAGCCCTGAATCAACTCCAAATTGACAAGCTAGGGTGGATCTCACACCACCGAAGAATGCCCTGCTAGCTAGGGATGGATCTCTCACCACCGAAGCTAGGGTCCCTGTGGGATCTTACTCCACAAGCTGGAATTTTGCAAACAACAGTTGCACATATAAAAAATATGAGTGTATGCAAGAATGAGCTCTAACACTCCCCAAATCTCCTTATATAATTTCTCCATGCAACAAGAGACCCAAAAAGGCCCCAATCGACCCCCTCTAGAGATAATAAAAAATCATAAAGTAACTTAAGTTACTTTTCCCCCTTCAAGTCGCCATAGGGACATAAGTGACCCCCAACGAAGAATTATAACATTAAAGTGTTATGAGGTCCCCCTTAACGACAAAACATAACATCTAACCCCACCAAGCCACTTAAAATTCATGTCAATGCAAAATTATAACAAATAAGCAAGGTGGTAGCAAATATCCATACCCAATAGCCTCAATGTCGTTAGCCCCTCGGGTATGACCAAGGCTAAGACGAATGAAAAACCTCCTATGTCAACTACTCGGAAATGGGGCCATTACATATGTTAAATACGGGTGGAGCATCCGGGGGCAATCCAAGCGAAGCTAGTATGGCAGGTATTGGAAGAGAATTTGACAATTCAATAGCCTTCTTCTTTGCAAAACAATTACGACATCTACCAAACTTAGCTGAGATCAAGGCTATTTGCAAAGGGATGCGGGAAGCTATTAAAATTGGATGACTAAAATCCAAATTGAGTCGATTCAGGATAATTATTAGTGTATCACCTGCCCCCATGAGAAACCATTGCCTTAATTGGAAATTGGGCGAGAGAGAGGAGCAGATCAAAAGACTGCAAGTCAAATTCCAGATGATCCAATTCAGTTATGTTCCAAGAGAAAGCAACAAAACAGTTGATGCCTTAGCCAATTGGGCACTGGACAATCACAATATTAATTGCTATGGTTGGCCTTCCTATGGGTGGCCAACCACACTTCAACAGGAAATGTCGATGATTTTGAATAAGGATTTGTCTAAATGAAAGATAAGTTGTATCCTTTTTCTAATGCCATGACTTGCGCTATTAGCTTTCAAGCATGGCATGGACGACTATGTATTTGCATCCTTTGATCTTAATATAATATTTTCTTCTTTTTAAAAAAATAAAAATAAAAAATGTACATAGAATTGATTGTGTATGGACCTAACATAACTTTCTTCCTATGCTTCTAAGCGAATTAAAGAAACTTTTTATAGTTAATGGCATCAGCCACTAATGTTGGCTAAGGTTCCACACTCCTAGTAAATGGACAACTTGAAAAATGTGACTTGAGTGGTTGATGGGGTTTCAATGATGAACTTGCAATTTCAGGTTTTTTCATGCTTTCTAGGCACTTACAATTGATTTGGGGGACTTGGAATCATTTTGTGCAATTTCCCTTCTCCTAGGCTTTAGGATACAAAGCACTTAGTCAATTTCGGTTTTAAAATGGTAAAATTGGAGGAATTTGGCCTTGGGACATTTCTTTTGCTCTCTGCCCACTCCCAACTCTTCACTTGGCCAAACAGAAGAAAAAAATTTTAAAAATGCAAAAAGGGGCTAAAATGTAGTGTTTTGCGGGTATTTCGGGTTACGGAGGCCCATGAGGTACAAGTTCCTTCAGGACATGAGTTCCCCGCATCCCCGACTTAGCCGATTTGCTAAGGAGTTGGGTAGGTTCTTTATAATGCGGTGAGAGCGGATAAATTGGGCCCGCACGGAACTCGGTGGTTCCCTGCATTGCCGAAGTTTCCGCAATGCGAGGGGGGGGATTCAATGATGTGCGGGTCGAGGCGGTTTGAGAATTCGAGCTTTGGAGGCCCGAGCGAGAATGGGTTCCGCGGGGACGTTTGTTCCCTTGAGACCCGACTTAGCCGAAATACAAAGCAAAGCGGGGCGGTAGTTATATGCGGCCAAGGCGGTGATCACGGGCCCATGAGGAAATAAAGACCCCATTCCCGGTTCTAAGAAGCCCAAAACCACGACATATCCACAAAACAAGGAAAACAAAGGAGCGTTCAATGCGAGAGGTTCGAGTCCGCAAAACTTGAGTAAAGGCCCCCAAAATCTGCAAAGAAGGCCAAAAGCGAGGACAAAGTAATGCGCGATTGCGCCTGGCACTGTGTGAAGTAGTTGGGGGTCGAAAGTCCGGTTAAGCAATCCCCAAACCCCAAGCCAAGGCAATGGAGTGAGTGATGCAAACATTCTATGTAGCACTCTCTGCGAAGCAATGGCTAAGTAAAATACCGAGTAGAGTTACCCGAGAAAGCCCATGCAAGACGAAGGTGATAGAGGAGTGTTGCGAGAGATAAGATGTGCACCTATTGCGCAAGTAATGGCCAAAGTAAAACCCGCAAAGCAAAGCGGTTCTAAAACTTCGCGGAGAACAAAGAAGAAGGCGAGTGCAATGCGGAAGTGCGACTCGCACTCTGCGAAGTAATGGAGGTTCAAAATACCGAGTAAAGCAATCCCCAAATCCCAAGCGGTTTTGACACCGAGATTCCGCGAAGAGAAGTAAAGAACAAACAAAGCGGAGGTCGAAATCCCGCAATGTAGAAAGCAAGCCGATAATGGCACCTCGGAAACTGCATTGCCTTAACTTTTTCCCAAATGCACCAAATCCAATGAAATTATACTCGTTGGATTCATATTTCAGATCCCTTCATCATGAAATCATTAAAAAATGGAAAGTAGGTGGAGTTGGTGGGCGAAAAGGTGAAAAACTTTCTCGGTTCAAATGCAACATCCCAAGTGAGCCAAAATGCATTAATGAAGGCGTGGGGGCAGATTTCTTCTCTAACAAGCTAAAAGACATGGGGGGATGAGTTCTATAGGTCTCCCATACTCTTTTTCAGGGCATTAATGAAAGTTGTTGGTGGGTGGCGGGGAAATTTCGAGATTCTATCTTTCTCTCTCTTCTCAATTTTCTTTTATATATTGTAAACTTTTCATTTGAGAAGGGGGTATTCTAGGATATGAGGAAACTCTGTCCATTTGTTTTCTCAACTCTAATGAGTTCGAAGCTTTCACATGGAGTGCAGCAAGTGTTCTTGTGCCTCTACTCTACAAATGTAATAGCTTGTGCACATTCTAAGAGCAATAAAAGTTTTGTTTTGTGTTCTTTCAACCCTGACATTCATTTTATTGTATCTCCTTGCCTCTCTATTCTTGTTGTTTTGTTTTGTGCATGTATTTCTCATTTGCAGGTTTGTGTTGTGTTTCATGGAGAAAAGATGGTGAATGGATCCTTGGTTTGTGTCACAGTTGTCTGGCCTTCCCTTGCTTCATTTTCCTCTTCCCTTCTCCCTCAAACAGGATATTCCACACCCCTTTTTGGTGCTATCACCTCTTTTAGTGTAGGATTTCCCTTTCATGCATCTTTCTAACCCTCTATCTCTCTCCCTGGTCCCTTAGAATTGTTAGATTAGGATTAGTTAGCTACATTTTCCCTTCTAGGAATAGTTTTAACATTAGGATTAGGTAGAGGAAGTCGGCCTTCTCCGGAGGTCCATCTCAAGTAGCAAGTCCCACAACTTGAGAGATGGTCTATGTTAGCAAAAAGTAGAGGTCTGCATAGTCAAATCTCGGGGTGCTATTTTGTTGACATATAACAAGTATCTACATAATATGTGCTTGCATTCTCAAAAGCGTGGACAACTATGCATTTCGAGCATCCACCAATGCTTAGCCTAACAACATTAAGTTATTCTTGCACTAGAGCTAAGACCAATTTTATGAACATAACCAAGATGACATGAAAACTGAAATTCTAGGCAAGAAGGCATGTTCATTGTAAGCTCTTGAGGTGGCTTTTTTCTAAGCAATACCCTTCCCCATAGACAAATCTCAAGGCAGATGTGCTTTGTATATATCATGTTGTAACCATTTTCTAGAGTCATATGAAAGCAAAACTACTTTGGAATCTTCTTTGCTAACCTGGTTACATCTAGAGCAGGCACTCTACAGAGTTTATCATATTTGGTGATTCTTAATATATATATATATATATATATATATATATATATATATATAAAGCAGCATATAAAAAAATAACTTACGAAATTAAATAGGAGCTTAAGCTAACAACTTTCTCTAGTCAATAAGGAAATATTGTAAAGAATTCTACCAATCCGCTTAAAAATTAAAAAATTAAATGTATTCAAACACTGGGCAGCTTATAAACATTGGCAGGAGGTTATCTTTAATAAATAAAATTTAAAATACAGACTTTTTTTATTTAGAATGCTAAAGCAACATTGGGGGTAACAGTTGTATGCCCTATACAACAAATTCAAGGAGTGACAAAAAGTAAACTACCTCCTAAAAATTAGGAATCTCTTACCAACATCTGCTACTTCAGCATCACTGCCAACCTCGGGGTCGCTGTCTTCTTCCTCCCCACTGCTGACACCTTCTTGTTCTCTCTGCCTACATTTAATAATATGCAATCAAATGTCTCTTGTCCAGAAGTTGAATTGCTACAATAGTTTATATTGCAGGAGAATTCCACATTTCAAATAACATGGTTGCTCAAAAGCTCCAAATATCTTACAAAATTTATGAATTGAATAAAAGCCAACCAACAAAATCAAGGCAGATAATAGAAGCATTTCTGATAAGAATCATTCGTAATTACTATTAGACGATAATGAACTTTTTCTTTTGTTTAACATATGCCCAAAAATTGGAAATACATAATAACATCTCAGTTCATACAAGCCATATAAGAACTACCTAAACTTATACATTTAACTCACCTGTAAACCCCGCAGATCATAAAACTGCAATACTAAAGACTAATATTGGTTAATATGATTCTCCAGTTAATATGTGAGTCAGAACTTCCTCACAGGAGTACACACTATATAAGCTAGATAAATAAATTCTTCAATTATAAGGAAAATGACCCATCAAATTAATAGTCCTAGCATCAAAATTTACAAGCATTTAATAAAAACTTACCTCTTATTATAGACACCGGCAAAAGATGCACAACTTGATTTTAGAGATGATAATAATGTGTCATATATAGAAGAGCCTTTCTGGATTTCTTCTTCAGGGTCTGATACACTCCCTTCAACTACATCATCCAAAGTCTCTGCAGAGATCAACTTAATATGTTTCAGACAAGATCAGGTGATTATTATCACTATCCTCACTCTTTAAACTTGAAAGTTGTCTAATTACTGAAGCGAATTCTGCATTAAATCGTCCTCGGTAGAATTTGAATGTGGTGGCCACACAAATGGAAAAACATAAAAGATAACGGAATAGATGCTACTCAAGTTTTTATATTCAACATACTTAAAATCCACATTCAATAAAATAAAACACAAAATCCATAATTGTCTCCAATAAAGAGAACAGATAACAAATAAACAATTTTCTTTGAATGCGATATCTTCTTCTACATGGCCACAACTATAGTCATTGAAGTGGAGCCCCTTTTCAACTTTTTAGCCTTTCCTAATCTAGATAGACAGCTACAGAGAGGCACAATGACAGAGAACATGGAAGTCTTAAAACACCAAAACAACCACCTACAGAAACAACCAACAGCTTTGAATTCCAAAAAATCATTGATGCTTTTAACTATTATTATAGAAAATCATTTTGACAAATCTAACTTAAAAAGTAATTTTAAAATTGAAATTCTGTTGGTTATCAAATAGAAAATTCTTGTCAACTGGAAAAATAAAATATTATTATAATCTTTGTATTTATTATTAATTTTATATGTTTTCAGTTTGCTCCAAAGCTTGGTGCTACTATCTGCTTCTTTCTGTGCTGAAATATAACTTAGTCACGGCGGCATCATATACACCATAGTTCAAAAAATCATTATCGGCGATTAATTGGCAAGGCCAAATTTTGACTCGGAAATCGGGAATCAGCAATTTATCGGCATTAATCGGCAACTTTATCGCTACTTTTAAAAACATTTAAATTCATAAAATATACTTAAATTAAATGTAAAAACAATGTTAAATGATGCGAGAAGTGACTCATACAGTATACAGTATACAATATACTATTATATTGTATACTAGTATACTATTATAATGTTAAATGATGTTAAATGTTAAATCGTTATACAATATACTATTATAATTTTATAGTGTATACTATACAATTAACTATAAATTTATAATAATGTACAGTATATACAAAACGAATAAAATTAAATTTATAGTGTATGTTATAGATTGTATAAAATTAAATAATGTATTTTATATAAATGTATACAATGTACAAGTATGTTGTATAAGTTGTATATACCATAGTTGGAATACTCGCATAGTTGCATTTTTGTTACTAATCTAATCTCTACAAAGCGATCAAAGCTCATGATTCTTTCAGAAGATTGCAAGAAGTTGCTTGGTCCAAAAAGGTGCAAAAATGGATTTTATGAAAATAAGAAAAATATTGCCATCAATGCGTAGAGCTCGAGAAAATATACACTTTTAGAGAAAACGGCACCTGAAACGGAGCCACAGAATGAAAGTTATGGCACATGCAAGTTTTTGTTGCTACATCTTCTCGGACCCTTTCCAAAAATGGCAAAAATATTTCTCTACTTGTGTTTTCTTCACCAAAAATCCAAAAAAGGAAAGAAATGCCAAAAAAGGAAAAAAATGATTCGAGCAGAAGAAAACAAGAGAAAAAATCGCAAAAGCTAAAAACAATTCGAGCAAGAGGAAATGGAGCGATTTTCCACGATTTTTCACACGATTTTCAGGTATTTAGCATGAAATCGCCGATTTATCGGCAATAAATAAATCGCGATTTATGGAAAGATAAATCGTTTTGCATGTGAAAAACAATTTATCGCGATTATCGTCCGAGTAATCGCGATTTTTAGAACTATGGTATACACTACACCAATAGGCACATGGCTCGATACTCAAACTTCAAAGGGGCCACATCCGGTAGAACATTGATGAGCTTTGTATTAGTTGGAAATAATGAAAGCCAGCCTTTCATCTTAAGTGTGTGAGTGCTTGCTATTGTACATGTAGATGATATACAATAGTATAGTTAACAACTTCAATATATCCATCAATCGAAAGATGGAAAGTTGTCAAGATTGCAAGTTTTTATCCAACATTGACCAAAAATGTCTTCTAGGAAGTCTTGAGAAACCAACAATCTCAATTAGAGATGATGGTAGTCAAAATTCCGTGGCATATCCATACATGAGAAATACGAGTTAAAATGTACCATGGGCTGAGAGGGATTTCTAACACGTGCAAAGACTACCATCTTTGAGAAGCGTCCACCCACCAAAAAGGCAATTGAAGTTGTGTGAAATGGAAAGGCAATCCGTGGAAACAGATTCACATGGCCACTTTGTGGAACAAGTAAAGAAGTGTAGAGTCCTCACTACCTGTTAGGCAACTTGGTAATGGCATGTGATAAATAGGAACAGATGTACAAGGATACCTATGCACAAAGATTTCGTCACAAGAAGTACATTTGGAGAACTGGACTATTCTTATGAATGCCGAAATGACCGGTGAACATGCCAAAATACACTTTCCATATCAACTTTTGAGACAGCTCACCTTAAGGAATATGATATTCAATGTGGTAAAGGAATTAATTTTGAAAATATAGATCTGCAACTGGTTCGTAGGCATGGAGAGGCTCATGAATAACATCCTGATTCTCAGCAAAATATGGGATTAACATTTACACCAAATGCAACAAGTTCACAACACTTTGTGGCAATGGAAGTTGTGTATCAACATGGCAAAGTGTTTGGTTTCCATGCAGTAGGTACAATATTTTGGATACAATACTGACACAGGAGTTCTTGTGAATCCAGTCAAGATCCGTGTCACCCAAGAATGGCCTACACCAAAGAATCTCACAGAGCTTCGCAGCTTCTTGGGATTAGCAAATTTCTACAGGAGATTTGTACTTGGTTTTTCTCAAGTCACGTTGCTTCGAATCAGATTACTAGAGTTGGCACCAAAGCAACATTCAACTGATCAGCCGCACAGCAGAAAGCATTCGAAGAGCTGAAATGCAGACTTCGTTTTGCACTGCTGGTTGTGCCATATGGTTTTCAGCAACCATTTGAAATGGAGATTGATGCATCTGAATATACAATTAGAGCAGTACTTGACCAATTTGGTCATCGACTCGCTCACCACAGTGAAAACTTCATTGCCTCAGTAAGGAAATATCCCATATATGACCAAGAGCTTTATGCCATTGTCCAGTTAAGTAAGCATTGGAAACACAACATATTGGGAAAACAGATCATAATCTACATGGATCACAAGCCACTACAGTTTCTTCAATCACAAAACAAATTGCAGCAAGAACGGAATCAGAATGGTGCTCATATCTTCAACAGTTCCCATCTGAACATCAAGCATAAAAATGGCAGTGCCAATCCAGTAGATAATTATTTGAGTCAACATGTGGTTCAAGCTCTCCTTCGTGTATTTGATGCATGTGTACATTTGAGCATCAAGCATAAAAGTGCGGTGCCAATCCAATAGATAGTTATTTGACATGTGTATGTGAAACTAACACTTGGTTAGAATTGTATAAATCTGATGCAGACTTTGAAAAATCTATCTGCCAGCATATCAGTAAATCAATTCTAGGTTTCTACTTGCAAAATGAACTCCTATATATTGGACAATTGTGTGTTCCACACATGGCCAAATGTCAAAAATGAATATGGGAGGTTCCTTTTAGCAAAGTGCAGGAAATTTTGGAGTTGAAAACACCCTCGCAGCTGGAATACTTCTTTTGCCCCTGTAATGTCCCTTTCTAGGGCTGAACTGAAAAGCAATGAAATAGCACAAACCCAAACTGAAAATATTCTGATTTTTATATCAGCCAACTAAAAAATAGAACAGCAGTGAACAGCAATCTGATTTTTAGAACAGCAGCAAGGAAAAAGCATTAATTCATCAAAATATCACCATTCACATCATCCGAAGTATGTAGAGGCACTTTAGGAATATTTTAGAACAATTATCAACCAAGAAATCAACCTCTAAACACAGCTGGAAATTAAATAAATGACAGCAGAGTATGCCCTTACAAAATGGCTGGAAATGAATGATTCCAAGCCCTACAAATGAAATACAAAGTAGATTCCAGCTGCCAAAAATATGGAGAATGCAATGATGGCTGAGTTGAGTGACACCGTGCCCTAGAAACCACCAATCACTTCTCCAAGGTGGGTCACTCCCTAGGAGAGGCTGAATTTCACTTTAGGACCAAACCCTCGCTGAAAATATGCACTATCCACCTCTTTGAAGCACTTGGAACAATTAATTGAAGAGTTTTCATTCTTCAATTGACAAGGGTTTTGTCTTCCTTGTGAAGCCACACCAAAGGATTTTCGCCCCTTAGTGGAAGGAATTTGAGCAAACAGCCCAAAACCAAGTAAAGTATAATTTTATGCCAAAAGATGATGCACAAATGAGTCCAAGTGACCCCCTTTAATACCCTTTTGGTGGTGCCAAAACCCAAGGAGGGAGTTTCCCCCATGACCGACCTCTATAATGATGTTGCTTTTATTTTTAACTTGGCTTTTCATCTCCTAGACCCAGCCGACCTGCCTCATAAGGGAAAACACGAAAGGAAAATGTAAATGCTCACAAAAAGACTAAAAACTCAACAAATACTTCCCTTGTTCACCTTCTTCTCGCCCACGGGAAGTGGAATGGGCAAGAAGTCTTCAAAACAAACTAGTTCAAAAAGGGGATACAGCCACACCTCGCAGTGGATGTTGCAGAATACATCAGACCATGTACCGCTTCTTCCGAAGCCAAACAGGCTAACAATAAATGAAGCATGCGCAAACCTTTGTCAATTCCAAGTACACCTTGGGAATCAATTTCCATGGATTTCATCTCAGGATACCCTACTACCGAGCATGGCAATTGATGAGGCATCTATTATAGTTAGTAATTTAAGTATTGTAATTTATTATAGGAATAAACCAAAAAGTAGATGGACAGCTGGATGAACTGTAAAGGGCATATAGAACTGAATTAAAAGTTAGGTACGCAGCCGGAACAACTGTAAAGGTAGACAGAAATAAATCCAAAAGGTAGTTGCCTGCAGGAGTAGACATAAAGGACAGCAGATAGACAGCTAGAACAGCTGGATAGGTTAAGTAAACATCAAATGCCATTGTAAAATCGTTACCCTGTATATACAGGCTCCTCCTATGTAAGAACACTCAGAAAGAGACATATCATTTCCATATCAACTCGTATGAAAGCCTGATGATTAGGTCTCTTATGCATTATTTTTATAGTCTCTTATTTCATTCTGGGTGTCGGCTAAAATCTCCCAGCTTGAATACATCTATAGTGTATTTGACTTCCAAATTCCTTCTTGTCCAAATCCTTGACGTCAATTTTTAGCTGTACACTTTCTGTCTGCAAGTACATTGTTGTCAAAATCTGTAGTCAATTTTCTGCTGCCTAGGCTGACTCATTTTCAAAAAATAAGAAAATAAACATGCTTCGCACCTCTTCCTAGAGTATGCTCTAGACTTACTGCTTTTAAAGATCTAGTTTATCAGAAAGACTCTTGAGGATTTGACAAACAAATATACCAATTTAGTTGCAAAAACAATGAAAAAAAATCAAAGCATAGATATTCTAGGGAATCCTTCCAGCACCACCCAGAACTCTGACTTGGTCCGGTAGCTCACCCAAGAGCTTCGCACCAACAACAACAACAAACTGCCCTTCAACTTCAATGAATGCAGCAAATGAGAAACATGTTCAAGTTATTGATCAAACCTCACATAGAACCATACAAAATCTCAATACAGGTTTCATCTAGCACTTTGGCTTCATCTACATATACAAACTTGTCTTCACTTCCTATAGTCATAAAGGAAATGAATGGATCTCCTTCGCTTCCATCTCTACAAGATGTTCATCCTTCCATCCACGAGGCACCATGCACTCCTCAGATGGCTAGCCACATGAATAGTGGTGAAGGTGTTTTTTTGGATACTCCAACTTTTCTACAGCAGGTTTCACTTGTGAGCAAGTCTTTTGACAACCACCTCCCCACCCTGTTACCTTCTCCAACAGTTGCATCCATAGAGGGCCATCAGCACAACGTTGTGTATGTTCCTATCACTCCAACTACAATCCAATCTTCTTCCTTGGGACAATTTACAATTCAGAAAACCAATGACAAACTCCATATTGCTCCTCCTATTCCTCAGTTGACAGCGGGTCCCAATCCTAAGCAAGCTCCTTCACAACTCCAAGATGGAACTTCAGTGCTGCCATCTTCTCCTCGTGTTTCTTTGCCTCCAATGTGTTCTGCTCTTAAGCAGGAGGACGCCCACTAGATTCGTATTCCGCAACATCTATGCTCAAGTTCCGTGCCACAGATAAAACCTTTTCCCTACTACAAAATATCTCCTGAATACAAAGATCTTACATGCAGATCATCAGTTATTCGAGCTTGGACCACCTTTGAGGATCCTTTTGGCTTAGACAAAGTATTTCAATCTCTAGGAATATGCATTCCGAGGGGTTCCAATTCTTCTTATTCGACAATTAGATTATATCAATGCAGGGACTACATCGTCACTGTTTGTGGTTTAAATGCACGTCATACACTGCTAGATTTCATTTTCACCTGGCTCATCATTGCAACTACAAAGCGGTTTTGATGTAACTGATGAAATTGGGCACGATTTCTCTACGCAGGAAAAAAATGCTGAGGCATCTATTGTAATTAGTAATTTAACAATTAACTTATCATAGAAAAATTCAAAAAAGTAGATGGACAGTTAGAATAGTTGTAAAAGGCATATAGAAATGAATTCAAAATTAGGTAGGCAGCTGGAACAGCTATAAAGGTAGACAGAATAAATCAAAAAGTAGTTGACAGATGGAACAGTTGTAGAGAACAGCAAGTAGACAGCTGAAACAGCTGGATAGGTTAGGTAGGTTAGGTAAACATCAAATGCCAATATAAGATTATTATCCTATATATACAAGCCCCTCCTATGTAAGATCACTCAAAAAGCGACATGTCTGATCCATATCAGCAATGATTGTGTTTATGTTGAAGTTGATAGAATCTCAAAGATGGTGATTCTCACACCTTGTAAAAAATCGATCTCAGCCCTAGAAACTGCTCAACTATATTTTCAGAATGCATGGAATCTGATTTCACTTTGGATTACCGTCCACCACCATATCTGATAGAGACAACAGATTTTAGAGTAATTTCTGGAAAGCACTTTGCTTTATAATGGACAAAAAGTTGAACAAGTCTACCGTGTTCCATCCTCATACTAATGGACAAACATATGTGGTTAATAGGATGATAGTGCATCTTCTTAGAATGTACAATTCCAGAAAGCAACACACATGGGATGAAAGTCATCCTTGGCAACCATCAATGTAGCTTATCCTATGTTGTCACTATTAACAACTCCTTCAGCTCAAAAGGAAGTTGACAAAGTTGCAAAGTTCATTGAGCATAAACAACATATTCAACAAGTGCAGACTATTTTGCAAAAGCCTAATGCTAACTACAAGTGACGCCATGATCAACACTGAGCACTACACAACTTCCATGTTGGCAGTTGAGTATTGCTTCATTGCAGAAGAAAAGACTCACGAGACCTTACCACAAGCTTTGTCCACTTCGGGACAGTCCCTATACCATCACCAAGCAGGTTGGAGATAACGGTTTCAAGCTCAATCAACGTTCCTACCTTGGTCTACCTCAATCTTCAATCCAAAACTCTTGTGCCATTATTTTCAACCTTTTGTTGGACACTTCAAATGTTGTAGAGGCACTTCAGCAGGTGGAAATCAATCCTAATCGCAACACTCCAGCACAAACAGATCAAATTATTGACGCTAGGGTCAAGCATACGCGACAACAAGAGATCCCTTTCTTCGAGATCATCAAAGTATGTCAAGTTCCAAAGAAAATGGTTTAGGGAAGTGTAAGTTGCCAACAAATTTTCACATCTTCTGCAACTGCATGCAATGGGGTCCATTGCTCTTTAAGGAGGGGGGACTAATCCAAGATGATCTAAGACTTTAATTGACTCGTGATATAAAGGCTTTACGGCAGTCCTCCAAGCCATGCACCACTGCAAGACAATCCCAACCATGCGTAATCATACTGCAAAATCCTAACTCTTCTTCGTTGATGCTGCACAACTCTAACAATGTCAACCCTGATCTGCAGAAAGGTGCAGCAATGTTTCTAAAAAACAACAAAATGGAGACACTAAACAATCACAAAGCAAGAGGTTAACATTCATGTTACAGACCAATAGTCTTTTTGTCTTCTACACTTGTATATTAACACATTCCATTCATTATTTGATAGAGCAGTAACACAGTGGTTAGACCACAGTTTTGAAAATAGCGAAAAACGCTAGTGATCGCCAAAAACCTGCAGCCAAGTAATCACCATTGACTCGCAAACCAAGTAATTAGCTCGGATTCACAAGCACTTCCAAGCAATGTTGGAATATGCAAGGAGTTTGGATACTTTTAGCCATTTCATAGTTACCTAAGTTTTAATGACGGGGGACGAAAGGATGAGGTTTTGGGCACAGCCAAAAATCCCAAATTTTGGGGATGGTAAGGGGATGGCTATTAAAATAATATATAAAAATTAATATTTAAATATTTTAACTTTATTCAATAAATTTTAGGGATTCAAACTATATTTGATGTGTTTTAACTTTTAGATACTTTCAATATTAGAATTCAACGTTTTTAGTCAGAATAATAGCTTTTTAAGGTTAAAGCATCAAAAAAAATTTAAAAGTTTTTTTAAAAAATAGGGGACGTCCCCTTCAAGTCCCCGAAACATTCAGGATGTCTGGAACATCACCAAAATCTAGGGGACGAGTCTCCACGTAACACTGTGATTTTAAATGTGAAAAATGACCGTTTTTAAAATAAGACTTTCAATATTGAAGGCTGAAAATATCTGTTAATCGTTAAAATAACTCGCATGTTCAAAATTTAACTCTCATACATACATATATAGAGAGATTAGCTTATACCTTTAATTCTAATTTCTAATTAATTTTGTAATTCTAAAAACTAATAAATTGTATTATGTACTAATGAAATAGAAACATCTTTTTTATTAATGAAATAAAACATCTTTTTTTTTATTAAAGAAATAAAACATCTTTTTTATTAATGAAATAAAACATCTTTTTAGTAAACTAGAAACTAAATTCTAAATTTCTTTAATATCTAAATTGTTTTTCAACTTTTATTGCTTTGAATTTTTATTGCTTTTATTTCATTTTCTTATAAATACAATTTACAAGTCTTCTTACTTTTAGTATTTACTAGTTATTGTTATTGACCAATTGAGAAATTTGGAAGGAAAATGGAAATTGGAACTATTTTTCACGAGGTTGCATGTAGGCGTTATTGCAATGTGTGATCCCCTCATCCAAAAGCATAAGTGTTCATTGATTGTCTAGCTATTGAAAACTATGAGCAACAATATCTTTTGATGTCTTTATTTCCTTATGCATTTTTATTTACTTCTAAGTTTATTTTCATGATTTATTCTCACTGCTCTATTTATTGATCTCTAGATATAATTTGTAAGCTTATTTCCATCTTTTTGGTTTGTGTTTATTTTTTAGTGTACGTGCGTGGTAGTCTAGTTGAACAAGACCTATTATTTGTAAAGGGTCCCATGTTTTTATTATGAGTGCAATATGTATGCATTATTGGATTAATAACATTATTGTTCTACAATTTGTTATATTGATTCCATTTGTTTTATTGCCTATGGGTTACTAGATTTCGATTAGATTAAGAATTGAAATGACACACAATTTGGATGGGCTCTTTTCTTTAATTTATTTCTTAAAGAAGAATGGTATACAATGTATAAGAATGGTATACAAAACACAACATGACCAAAAAAACCAGTTTTTGTTTTCATAGTTAGTGTGGTTGTTTTAAGTTTGGGTTTAGTGGAAAGTGATCTAGGGGTCCTTGTGGACCGCCTCCCCTTGTTTTATAGTTTTTGAGTGTTTTTTTTTTAAATGTGATTTTTTTTAGTGTTGGGCCGTAGGGGATGGCTAGTCGTCCCCTACTGTCCCTGCTGAAATTTTGACATCCTCGATTTGTTTCTGGAAAACCAAACTAGGAACATTTCCATCCCGTCCCGAAATATCCCCTGTAAGGGATGCCCCCAAAAACAAAAGGGAAGCATCCCGAGGTACACTAGTAAATTAATTCATAGCACAACAAAGAGAGTAGAGATCAATTAAATAGAAGAATTGTTTTCAAAAATTCAAAAAGTCTTATTTTATTGAGGTTGACTTCTTAAGAAGTTAGTTTAAGTTATTTTTAGAATCTATAATTTTATTTTATGTTTTTAACTTAGTTTTATGGTAGTATCATAATACTAGCATACTAGTATTATATCAAATGTCATAAATATATATATATATATATATATATATATATATATATATATATATATATTCATTATTTTATTTTATTTTGTAAATCGAATTTTTAAATAAATAGAATCTTTACTTATTAATATCTTAAATCTAATATTCTAAATTACTTTATATATTTTATTTTTAATACTTAATATATAAAATATTATTTTGACATTCACATTAAATTTTGAAAGGCAAGTGACAACTATTTAATTTTCTCGGCCATCCCCTCTTTTTAGTGATGTGCAATGTTAAAAGTGAAATTCCAGCACTACTCGCGAGTAATTACTTGACAATCCGAGCTAAAAACTCAGCTGCTGTTAAAAAATAACTGCAAAGGTAAGCTGTCATTTTCACTTTTACAATTGAGTTTTCTGATGTTTTTACTCTGCAAAGGAAATTTTATCATTTACTAGTTGTTGTGAAGGTTATTGACGTGTCATTCATCAGCTTCAAAGGATTTTGATGTGTAATTAAGAGATGAGACTAAGATTCATAATTATTTGACGTTTTAACATTGATTTTTTTTGTTTTATACTTTATGTTTTCTTTCATACACTGCTAGGGTTTTAAATTAAAATTGTTTTTTGTTTTATAGGGCTTGCAATTTGCATTTGGAAATTTAAAATCATATATGAGAATGGCATTCAGTTAAGGTAAACATGGGAAGTTTGATGACCCTACTTGGAAGCACTGTGTAGAGGGTCCTGAGTACAATATTGTGATATGCAATTATTGTGGATTTTTAATGAGAGGAGACATCAATCGCTTCAAATACCACCTTGGACAATTCTTAGGACTAGATGTACGATTGTGTGATAGGGTGGAGCCTAAAGTTAAAAGAAAGATGTTTGTTTTTCTTGCTAACTTTGAGGAAGAAAAAAATGAAAAACAGAGGACAGCTACAGCAGTTGCAACCATAATGAATACGGGGCAACAGTAGTTGACTTTGATGTCTTAGTAGGTTATTCTATTGGCCCAAGGATTCGGGGACAAGGCTCATCCACTAGAGACGGTGCAAGCCAAATGCCTTCAACTTCACAGGGTTTCTTTATTCCTCGCAATACTCTTGGTGCACAACCTTCGCTTGAAGGTACTTGATTGAAACCGGGAAAAGTATTTAAGTGACGGAAAAGATGCAAATTTTTGGTATTATAACAACATAACATTAAATGTGGCAAGAACTCATAATGAGAGAATTTGGTAATTACAATGACCATCGCCAAAAATGGGTTCTAGGCACCCACTCCACGTGATTTGAGTAGCCTATTTTAGAGAATGTCATAAAAACACGCAGGTGATAGTAGATGAACGAAAAATAATATGGCACAAAAAGTGCTACAAAATTTTTATGCGAAATGTGGACAAATGGAAGGTACCACACTTTGATAAACTTTCTAGTAGCTTCAAGTGGGTAGTTGGTGTTCTTTAAGTCAATTGATGCCTCCCACCAAGTGAAAAATGCAAATACTTTGTCTCGATACATTGTTTAAGATAAGCGTGGAAGCGTGTGTGGAGAATGTTGTCCAAATTGTGATAGACTACGCAGCAACAAGGAGACTTCTTAAAGAGAGGCACCCTAGACTTTTTGGAGCCCTTGCACGGCCCATTGCATTGATATCCTACATAAGGACATAGAAAAAATAACATAAGAGAGAAAACAATATATGCAACATTAAGTTGTCATTTTCACTTTTCCATTTGAATTTTTATTGTTTTAAGTGTTCCACGAGGACCCCCAATTTTGACATTTCCAAAGACAGGATGTCTCGGGGACTTTGGGATGTCCTGGGAAAGCGTCTCCCGTCATCCCACCTTTGCCACCAAGAGTCGAGAGACATCCCCTAAAGTGGACATGTTTACTTCACATAGGGACGTTTGGGAGACTTCAAGTCATCCCCAGAGACTTCAAGCAAGCTTGCCCAAGTCCCTCAATCGTCCCGGAGAATTGTGACCATCCCCTACTCCAAATATGCCAAAAAGGTGTTTTTTTAAATTAAAAACATACTTTTTTGGATGTTTGTGCCCCCAACCCTAACCCTAATAGTTTATGGGGCCCCACCCACACTTTAAGCACTCAAAAAAACTATAAATGAACCTCACACCTCACTCCAAATCACTATCAAAGCTTGAAAACATTAAGCAAGGCTACAAGTGCAAGAGTGAGAGCAAGAAAGGCTACAAGAGTGAGAGGTTGAGAGCATTAGCAAGAGGGAGAGCAACAACAAGAGCTTGAAGAGCAAGTGCCAAGTCTTCATTGATCAATCGTTCAAGTTTCAACCTTCATCAAGCCGGAAGCTAAATCGAAAGCCCTCAAGCTTTCAACACATTCATCAAGCGGACTTTGGGGATGATTTTTGATTAAAAGCATTGGGCCATTGCATAATTGTATTTGAAATTTTGGATGTAATCATCATTTTGAATATAAATATTAATATATTAATATTCAGCATTTTCATTGTTCAATGCAATGTGTTTAGTATTTAAAAGCATTTTCATTGTCCAATGCAATGTGTTTAGTATTTCAAAGTTTCATTTGTTATTCCTTATATTTTTTTATAACTAATTTTTCAAGTACTATATATATTTGCCCCGTCATCCCCAAACCTAGGCCCTTGGTCCCCCATTCGAAACTTCATGGAACTATGGTTGTTTTTGCTCGCAAAGGAAAATTTTATTGTTTACTAGTTGTTGTGAAGGTTTTTATGTGATTTCGACCAGCTTCAAAGGATTTAAACATGGATTTAAGAGATGAGACTAATATTTATATTTATTTGAGGTTTTAAGATTAAATTTTTTTCTTTTTTACTTTTTTCATGCCTTGTTAGGAATTTAAATTAAAATTGTTTGTCTTTGTTCTATAGGGTTTGCAGTTTTCATTTGGAAATTTGCAATGATATACGAGAATGGCATCCGGTTCGAGGTAAACATGGGAAGTCGATAACCCTTCCAAGAAGCATTGTGAAGAGGGTCCATTGTACAAAATGTGATATGCAATTGTTGTGGTTTTCTAATGAGAGGAAACACCAATCGCCTCGAATACCACATTGGACAGTTCTCACGAAGAAATGTATGATTATGTGATAGGGTGGAGCCTAAAGTTACAAGAAAGATGTTTGTTTATCTTGCTAACTTTGAGGAGGAAAAAAATGTAAAAAAGAAGACAGCTGCAGCAATTGCATATGTAATGAATAGGGAGACAACAATGGCTACAGCTTTGATGTCTTAGTAGGTTCTTCTATTGGCCCAAAGATTCGGGGATGAGGCTTATCCAATAGAGACAGTGAAGCCAAATGCATTCGGTGAAGCCAAATGCGTTCAGCTTCACAAGTTTTCTTTATTCCTTGCAGTACTCTCAATGCACAACCTTTGCTCGAAGGTACTTACATGAAACTAGGAAAAACATTGAAGCAATGGAAAGAGATGCAATTTTTTGGTATTATAGCAATGTAACATTAAATGTGGCAACAAGCCCATATTTGGGAGAATTTGGTCATTGCATTGACCACGCCAAAAATGGGTTCAGGCACCCTCTCCTTGTGATTTGAGAAGCCTACTTCGGAGAACATAAAAACATGCAAGCAATAATAGATGAACAAAAAAATGGCACAAAAGGGCTATAGGATTTTGTCTAATAGGTGAATAAATGGAAGGAACCACACTTTGATAAACTTTATAGTAGCTTCAAGCGAGATAGTTGGTGTTCTTGAAGTCATTCGATGCCTCTGCCAAGTGAAAATGCAAAGACATTGTCCGATACGTTGTTTGAGATGATCATGGAAGTGGGTGTGGAGAATATTGTCTAAATTGTGACAAAAACGCAGTGAAGTAGAGAGACTTCTTAAGGAGAGGCACCCTACACTTTTTCAAGGCCCTTACACAACCCATTCCATTGATCTCCTACACGAGGAAAAAATTACATAAGTGAAAAGTGTGGTGACGAAGCCAGAAATATCACAAAATACATCCACAATCAGCCTCGGGTGCTAAGCTTGATGAGAGAGCACACCAATGGAAAAATGCTTGTGCAATCAAGGTCACACAATTTACCACAAACTTCATCATATTGCAGAATCTTGCAGCTTTACAAACATCTCTTAAGCAAATGTTTGTCAGCACATGGTGATTGGAGTCTCCCTATTATAGGAAGGTCGAAGGGGAAAGAGTCGTGAACACCATTTTTAATAATGTGTTTGCAAATCTGATGCAGGGGCATCAACTCCAAGGCATCTATTTTGGGTTTTAAACATCATTAGAGGTGGTAAGTGGTCAATAGGATTCATAGAAGTCGAGGTTTCTTTGATAGAAGCAAAAGAACACTTTCCCTCCAAAAGTTGTAATTCAAAAATTTGAAATTGTAAAAGATCCTATAAGGCATGTAAGAGAAATGGAACTTCTTGGTTTTAGTCCTAGATGTTAGTGGGTCAAGTTAAAGAGTTAGAAATGTCATGAAAGACTCTTAGTGAGTACATAAGCATAATGTTGTGTTTAAAATACAAGAAAGTGTCTTTCTATGTTGAGAAATCATAATGTACGCAAGTTAGTTGGGGTTTTGGTGTGTAGTGGGGGAAAGAAAATAAATAACTCGTTCTTAGAAGTTAGTGGTTCAGTGTGTGAAGGAGAGAGGCTCTTGAAAAGAGCCCCGAGAGAGAAAAGAGAGCGTTTTTGTAATATGAAGATTGCATGCAAATGAAACAAGAGACTCTGTTTTTGTATGTTAAATGATTATATCCCTGAGTGATTCAAGAAAAGTGTGTTGATAAGTGTTGGTTTATTTTATCAGTTGGTTTGTGCTCAGTCATTTTTGAAGCTGCTTTGAATTTGATTGAAGGAATTTAGTGAACTCCACTTGATTTTGTCAATGAAGACCTTAACAAGTCAGTTTAATTCTGTTTTTGCATATATTGAAGTGAAGCTCTGCATATAGTGGTTTATGATTAAGGAAAATAATATATGTCTTGCTCCCAAGGATCCTACTGTAGGTAAGAGTCATCTTGTTACTTGTTATATTGCATTCTTGAAGGATTTCTTCAGTATTATCAAAGTGAGAAGTGGTGTGAATAATCTCTGTGATCCTGTAGCTCGCTGTTCTGAGTTACTAGTTGTTCCAACTTCGTTTGTATGATGAGAAACCTAATCAAAAGGGATGGCGAACGTGGTTGAAAGGGTTATGAGATGCACGCAAGGTTTAGATTCCTTAGAAATCTTTCTCAAGAAGGAAATATCATTATTGGAACTGATACCCTGGAAAGTGCTTAGGAAACCCTGTTTTTCGAGGACAGAATAGTGGAAAACCAATCCAATTTCATAGTCATCTAAAAGGGGAGTCTCGCTGTCAAATTCACAAGCTTTTATAGAGTGGCACACACATTAAGAAGAACTCTTAGGTCTTGAAATCAAGTCTGGACTTCGTTATATCAAATTGTGACTACTCGGACCTGCTAGAAACCCTCCTAGGGTTTAAGAAGTGAAAACTAGTTAAAGGTCTTACACGTGGTTTCAGAGGCTAGAAACTTGTATGAAGTAAGTTTACAAGGCTTATAACTGCAATCAAAAAGAATCTTTATCCAAGTAGTTAACAGTTAAAGGATATCAACTTTGAGCTTTGAGCTTTGACCATTTGGAATTGAAGTCTAAAATTGCATACATAACATCTTGAAGGAGTCTTGAAGGATATTTTATAAGTTTTATTCCTTGAAAAGCCCCCAGCATCATGCAAGTTGTGACAGTTTACATGCAAGCCTGTAGAGCAACACTAGAGAAATTGAGGATATTTTTGTGAAGAAAGCCACAATGAAAATTTGGATGGAGTCTAATGAGCCAAATGGGTATTTATAAATGTGTACAGTTTGTTTATTGAGTGCATATTTCAAAATTTATGGCAGAAAAACAAGTCTCATAGGGCAAGTAGAAGCTAGAACAACTAGAGAAGAGGAAAGGTGAGTTGGGAGAAAAGTATAAGGACTTGAGACTTAAAATTTGACACACACCATCTAGAAGATAAAAGGTATTGGAATATGTATTTGGCTTGTTCTGGGTAGCCCTAGTTTGCTCCAACCATGAACCTAGCAATGGCATTTGCTTGAGAAGCCTCAGAGGGCAGTTTTGCAAGAAGGTAAGCAAGATAAGACTTTTGATTGAGTTTCTTCAGTTCGATGGTTAATTTAACTTGGTATAAGGTCTAGTAACATGATCCAATGATTGGAGAAGTGAGATAAGGTGATAAATCAGGAGTTTGCATGATTAAGGGGTTTGTGAACTTGAAAAAATAGCTAGTTTGAGGGCCTCGGAGACTGATTTGAGTTTTGATATCATTCTAACCATTGTGGATTGCTTATAAGTGAGTAGGTCTCTACATCAAAATCGCACATAGGAAACCCTTAATGTAACTTTAAACTTGACTATTTTTAATTTATCATTTATTTTTAATTAAAAAATTGGTTCAAATTTCACTTAAATTTTATTTTAAAATTGCATATTATTTTCTTTTAGGTATATTCAGCCGTTGATCAGAGTTTTATGCTTAGTGGATGGGGAAAACACAATGGGTTATTTGTATATGGCCATAAACAAAGCTAATAAGGGTGTAGCAAACAATTATGGGAAAAAGAAACGAAAATATGAACCCATTTAGCACATAGTTGATTGGAGATGTAACAGGAAGCTCTATCAACATATATACATGCAACAGCCAACTACTTGAACCCAATTTTTTCCTCTCTGACTCATTAAAGGCTGATGAGGAGGCCATGGAAGAATAAATAAATGAAAGATTTTAATAACATCCATAAGATTAAGTAGTCTATAGGACCAGGAGCTGTAACAAAGGTGCACTGTGCAAACACAACCACCTGCCACTTGATCTGCCCTATTACTCTTACAAAATGTTCAATCCCTTTTTGATGTTGGATCTTCTATCGTGAATCATGATCATTAAACTCGTGGTTTTGTCTAGCCTTGTCTCTTCAAACAAGTTGTTAAGGTTGTCTACTCTCAAGTTGTCATCATACTTGATACAGATGTCACTATAGGATGTGGGATCCATGATCTAGTGCCATTCTATCTCCACCATCCCCTTATTAAAAACTAGGCATGTTCTCATTTCTCCATCCTCCTCGGGCATTGTCCATTTGTCGGTCTCACACCTATGATGATGCAAGCTAGTCCTTAACTAAGCCATCAACATCTTTGCCTTCCACTTCATTTTTGCTCTTATGTAGGCATTTTCATCATGTTCTAATTTGGGATTAAACTCTTTGATACAAGATACTTTCCTCTACCCAAATTGTTTTTGACCATGTGGCTTCCTAAATTTCTCTTTCACATACTTCTGTATTTCCTCATTATTGTTCGAGACACTTTTGCATGTTAGTGCCTCATTTACTCATCCACTTGTTATGTTTCATTCACATGTTGTTCTTTCTACTTAGCTAGAGACACACATGCATAGAGAGGATGATCTCTAACGAAATTATTGGTGACACAATACTTGATGAGTTGCAGATTTACAAGAGTGTAGAGGGGAGGCTCTTTTCTTCAACTTTGTGCATTAGAAAGATAACAACCCAAAAGCCAAGGAAAAACAAATTGAGTCATTTGATTGTAGTCTCATTATGCATAGTTACTAGATTTCTTCAATAAATGAAAGCTTAGTTGATTTACAAAGTTATAAATGTCCTATTTACATATTTGTGATGGGAAGATTATGATGAAAATACACGAAATCTCTACGAGGCTAGATTTGTGCCAGCCATGTAGCTTTTTTGGTATAAACGTAACTAGAGCATGTTAGAGGCCGTTCATGCACAAAAAGAGCAACGGGTTGGCAAAACAACGCCTCAATGACCTTATTTTTATGCAGTATATTGTTTGTCTTTGCGTGAAACAAATGGAGGTGCAAGAGAGTCATGATGTGATTGACTTGGATGATATTGATCATGCTCGAGACTAGATTGCTAAGGATGTGGAGCCCATCTTATCAAGGAGGAGATAGCAAACTTTGAGAGTGAAATGATGGAAGGAGCAGTAGTAGCAGAGGCGAAGTGGAGGCATCGGGAGAGGTAGGTGAGGATGATATGTTTGCAAATGATTTTGGTCAGAGGAGGAATCTTTACCTTCCACTTCCAAGGTGCAGCCATGGTATAGTGTATTGTTGAACATTGTATCCTTATTTGGTCAAAACTGAGTCTTGTACCCTTTTTTGGTCTAAACCTAATAGAAAATATAGCTATTCGTCCTCTACATTCATTTCTCATGCTTTTTAGCAGTGCTTGACATGCTATTTAAGTTTATTTTATGAATTTATACATATTTTTAACTCTGAAATCTGCCAAGTAATTGCCGAGTTGCAAGTACAAGTCAAAATTTTGGGCTGCCAAGCATGATTTTTTGAACCATGGGTTAGACAACTTGTAGTACATCCAACCTCGCAGATCATTGTACAGAAATATTACATAATACAAATGTGCAACTTACAATTCTAGTATTGTTTTATTTTTTTCTTCTTTGTCTCATGGCACTCTGATTACATACTTCGGCCTCTATTGTTTAGTATACGCTTCAGCTCTAACATGATTAATCTCGTTAAGTGTGTTATCCACCATGTTCTCTCCTGGCCCCAGATCAAAGCAAATGCAAATGAATTTATCTTGAGTTTGTTGAAGACCGAATCAGATAACCATGCTTAAAAGGAAGACATGGCAACACAACAAAATTCAGTTGAAATGGCGGAAAAATAGTCTAGAAGTGCACCTGAAGGAACAGAAGTAGAATCATTTGCAGCTCTTTTTGTAACTGAATCATCATGCGACGAAAGTATGACATTCAGCTTTCCTGGATGCTTAATTACTTTTCTTTTCTGTTCATTTATCCTCTTTTCAAACCACTTTTTTATCTGCAATGTAAAGAGTTATATGAAGTTGAGATTAAAGCTATAGACTACCAAAAAGAAGAAAAATAGAATTGAAAGAAAGCAAAGACCTGTCAGATAAAGATTTAAACAATTTAACAGAACAACAGTGTTTGTGAAGATAAATGGTCGGTTGGACCTGCTTTGATTGGACAGGAGATTTCCCAGCTCTTTCGGATGAAATGCTGCATTTCAATACAAGTACACTTCAATATTATTGTTTCCTCTCCAAAATGATATAGCACCGAGGAAAAAGTATTCATCTAAAACACCTTAACAATTCCGAATAATCCAAAAACATCCATATTCAGCATTTTGTCTCGACATACGTAAAATCAAACACAACTTGAAGCTCAACTTACTTAAATTTTTAGCAAGAAAATGGATGGTATCACAAGGAAGAATCGCACCCTTGACATCTTCTAAGACCTTTTCCATTTCTTGAACCTTTACATGAAAGGCATAGCAAAATGAGAATGACAATGAACTTATATAGGCACAATATAAAATGCAGAGGGTGTAGATTCAAGGTCAGATCAAATTTCTGAATGATAAAATCAATTAAAAGCATCATACACGTCAAATCAATGTCTTTTGCAGCTATTTCATTGCAGTAATGCATCCGATAGACATACCCATTATGAGGCACCTTAGTACATATCCTAATTACAATTCGTAGTCAATCAATAGATAAATAAACCTTTGACCAACATGCAATCTTCATGCCAAAATGAGAATGAGTGATGAAATGAACACCATAAAAGCTTATACAACCAACAAATTACATTATCACACATTTAATCAGAACTGTGATCTGTGCTTTGAGTGAATAGAACTTCCAATGAGTGCAACATAAACATAAGGTAGCCAAAGAGACGCCAAAATTTTATTGTTTTGACATTATATATCTGGAATCAACTGCATTTTATCCTCTTTGATTTCTGACAATTTGGATCTAGAAGGTAGACCCCTCTTCCTGTGTTTTATCCTCTTTTAAAGAGGCGTCTAGAAGGTAGGCACGACATGTCGGAAATAAAAGACGATAAAATGCAAATGGGGAAGGCAGATGCTATTTCTCACTCGACTATGAGAATATACAACATGTTGGTCCTTAATTACATACGACATCTTGTGTCTTAAACAATAAACTAAATACTACCACTAGTTTAATTTTTCCCTTTGGAGCATGTAATTGACAGACATGAATCTGAGCTGTATTATCAACATTGCGAGAGCATGTTTCGCCAAGCACTGGTTGGCAACTTGGTGTTTCATATGTAAAGCTGCTTCTGAATTTTGCATGAGACAGTCAGCCACATATCTGATCAACGATACTCTCTCCTGTGATCTGAATGATTGCCTATAAGCAAAGCTGTGTTTCCGTCCCAAATATCCCTGGTTTAAAATTAAATAAGTAAATGAAAATTACAATAATCAACTTATAAACAAACAGATGGCTGATTTGCGGGCCTGATACAGTTGATGAAATTGGCTCCACCGGCATTGCCTATCTTATGCAACTCAACTGATCAGATAGTAGACTATTTGGGTTAACTGGTGCAGGAATTCCTGTGGCAAGGAACTTCTTTAATGCATAAACTGAGTCTTATTTATAATCAACAGTCTGCAAATCTATATCGACATGAAATTTAAATCGAACTTATGATATTGACAGTACAAGCCCACAAGGAGACCCAATGGACAACACACTAAAAGTGAATCTAGATGTGTTTTATGCGGAAAACATTTTTTGAATGATAGAGGCTGAAGGGCATCCCATAGTGCTTATACAACAGAGAAGAAAGCAAAGAAGATCAGAAACAACAGATGTAGAACAGCAGTGCAAAGTTATATTATGCAAAGTCGTGTACAAGATCTGAGAGGTCCGATGTAGGATATCTATCTCACTGCTTACTAACAACTCTAGCTCTATAAATAAAGAATAGATGCCTTAATATACACAGAGGAGAAATATGAACCCTTGGCGAAACCGTAACAGCCACTTCATAACTAATCATCAGTCCATCTTTGCTGGAGGTACTGCAGAACTGTTTATGGTACAGTGTGGACATTGCAGAGCTACATGGAACTGGGTAGTGCATGGTATGATGCTTAAGACAATGGTGAAGTTAGATCACAATGCAGAACAATGTCGTGGTGCCGCAAGTTATTTGAGGCCTCAAATCCTCCTTGATCAATTGTCCCTCCTTGAAGACCAATAGTCCTCATTGCATGCAATTGCGGAAGTGAAAGAGCTGGATAGTTTAACAGAGAATAATTCTTAATTAAATATTCATACAAAGGATTACATATATATAGGAAAAGGATTTCCTATTATCAAGGAGGTTGCTATAACAACACTCCACACAATTCTCCAGCATATAACCACCCAATATGCGCTTAAACCTATTTACATGGGTTGTTATAACCCCATTAATAATACAATATTAATCAACCAAGGAGCACTAACATAATATTCCTAACATTCCCCCTTAGTGCGAACATGGGGAAAACCTGCCTTTGTACTTGCACCTGCTCATGATCTGGTGATTTTCAGAGGATGATCACAAACCTCAAGGATGGTTTTGCAAACGGTTGACCAAAAACTGAGAATGCTGGTTTTGCAATTGGTTTACCACGAACCACAAAGTGATGGTTTTGCGAATGGTTTACCAACAACCAAGAATGGTGGTTTTGCAATTGGTTTACCACAAACCACAAATGAAGGTTTTCAAGTGGTTTACCTACAACCACATCATGATGTGCCAAGCACTATTATCAGCTCTCATCACATCTCACTGCAAAAAATAACATAGGAAAATATGTTGCTCATACACACAAACAGAAAACTGGAAATGGAACATTGGATCATGTTCCCCCAATGTGAAATTTCCACTTATTCTAGCAAACCAAGAAATCATGAACACTGCATACAAGAACACTTGAAATCTTAAGCACGCCACATGCAACTGAAAGCACACTGAAAAATGCCACCAAACCTTTGTGCGGCCCGTTATTGCATCGACGAGAGGTCGATAGTTGTCCTCCAACCTCCAATGCCTCAGTCCTCCATCGTCATGCTGCTAACTCAGCAAATTTGGCTTTGAGGCTCAATAATTACATACCTTACCCGAATGTCGGATTCCACCGAAAATGCATTCATAAGGCAATTTTTTTTTATTTTTACAAATTTTGAGTTTGACTCTCAAAATGACAATACTTAATGACTCTTGACACTTTAAATAACATATCGAATAACACAAAAATACATATAAGACTTAAACACATTAGACACAACTTTGACCATATGACTATAAAAGACAAAAAAATTATCTTTAGAAACAACAATGGCTCTTTTTATAACTAACAAATATTTTAATTTTTTTATGACTTTAAAAAACTCGACACCAATAACATCTAAAGACTTAAAAATAAAAATATAAAGACACTTGCTTTGCTTTGAAGAACCTACACATGATAACTATAATGACCTAGAGAGACATTTGAAGGAGAAGACTATAATGACTTACACATGGAATACAATAATCTTTGATAATTGTGGGCTTTTGGAGCTTTCAAGGTTGAACAAACTGTCAATTCTTAGTCCTTTCCAAGGCAAAGGGGAATCGTAGTTGGGAAATGCACACGAGTTCCAATGCAAAACCATATGCTTATACATCTATGCAATCAGATATTGCATGAATATTGAAGGGTTGAGTACACGCACGTGGTCTATCTGCGTACTCATTTAGCAGAAATGATCTGCCCAGAGATAACACGTATGGATAGCAAATCCTCCTTTAATCACGCCATTGAAGGAGCAGAAACTGTTAAGAATGTGCTTGGAGATGATCATATAGTTAACCGTTCATAAAGATGCAGAACGGATGTCCAAATGCATCAAATAATGCAAGACCTTGTTTGAAAACTCTTGCCAAAGACAAATCCAATTAGATGCAAGGCTAACACTCAATGTTTGTAGATGCGAGTGCACTGTAGTCAAACACCAAGTTAGATGCAAGCAAATAACATGCAATTTTGGGCGCTCAACTTGTTTTTCTATTCCCTAAGACGCCTATTACATGGAATAAACCAATTATCCAAGTCTACACACGTGGAAAAGCTCAAAATATTGACAAAACTTCGAACAGAGACGCACTGCAACCAAACTGAGCACGGAGATAACACGACTGTTCAAAATTACATGCAAATGCGAAGCAAACAATAGATCAAACCTCTCAGGCACTTGATAGAATTTTGCAAAGGATTTGATACTTGACAGAGGATAGACTGGTGCCACTATACAGCTATTTGCAATATAGATGTACACGAATTTCACAATAGGTGAGAGCACAAGATACCACGAGATACAAGGATCTGGAAAGATCAACGCATGGACAAAATCTTCACGGTGATGACAAATGCATGTTCTGCACAAAATACCTCTTCTACTCAATTGTTTCCTCTTATTCATCACTCACACAAACTATTGCTTAAATACTATGACGGTCACGAGATCTACATAGTGAACAATAATAACCTTTCATCCATTGGGGCGGCCATGATTTTGGTAGTGCCCCCTTTAAAAAATTTAACACATCATGTTGCCTCCCAAGAGAATGGTCGCTCTGATACCAAAACGAAAGAGCCGGATAGTTTAATAGAGAATAATTCTTAATTAATTATTCATACAGAGGATTACATATATATAGGAAAAGGATTTCCTATTATCAAGGAGGTTGTTATAACAACACTCCACACAATTCTCCAGCATATAACCACCCAATATGCACTTAAACCTATTTACATGGGTTGTTATAACCCCATTAACAATACAATATTAATCAAACAAGGAGCACTAACATAATATTCCTAACAAGAAGAAGATGCGAGAAAGTTGTTGGCAACTTAAGCTTTTGTGAACAATTCTCCTTACGAAGGTGCTTGACCCAATTTGATGATCTAGGAGAGAGGGACCTCTAGTTGTCTTGTCCTTTTGACCCTAGCGTCAATGACTGGATCCATTTCTATTGGCGCATTATAGTCGAGAGTCGAGACTAATTTTTGAATGCTAAAGAGTCTCTACAACATTTGAAGTATCTAACAAAAGTGGAAACTAATGACACAAGAGTTCTACGTTGAAAACCAGATGCAACCCAATGTAAGCGGGAAGATTCATCTCAAAAGTGATATTTCCTACTTGTTTGGTGATGGTGTAGGGCACATACTGAAGAGGAAGAAGCTTGTGGTAAGATCCTATCAATTTTTCCTTTTGCGAGTGAATCTAGTACAATGTTTGTCATGGCACAACTTGTACTTAGTGTTGGCCTGCTACAATGGTTTGCACTTGTTGAATGTGCTCAATGAACTTAACAACTTTGTCAACTTCCTTTTGAGTTGAAGGAGTTGCTACACTGCGATGGCGGTATAGGATAAGCTACATCGATGGGCGCCAAAGGTTGGAAACCCAAACAAACCTAAAAGGAGATATGCATGGTAGAGCTATGAAAGACTTTGTTGTAGCTATGTTGAATGAAAGGAAGGCTTTCATCCCATGTGCGTTGCTTCTTCGAATTGTACATTTTGAGAAGATGCACGATCATCCTATTAACTACTTCCATTTGTCCATCAGTTTGGATGGAATGTGGTAGATTTATTCAACTTTGTGTCCATCATAGGCCAAAATGATTTGCAAAAAGTCTACAAAAACCTTGTGTCCCTATCAGAAATGATAGTTTCTAGTAATCCAAAATGGACCCAGACATTTTCAAAGTACAGTTTGGCGGTTTCCAAAGTGGAAATAGATTCTTACAAGGTATAAGAATTGCCATCTTGGAGAATCTATCTACTACTACATAAACACAATCATTGCCATGCTTGGTAGTAGGGTAGCTTGAGAGGTAATCCATGGAAACAGATTCCCATGGTCTTGTTGGAACCGACAAAGGTGTGTACATACCTTGCTTCTTGTTGACCAGTTTGGCAATTGCGCATGCGATACAAGACCGCATGTATTTGGTGACAATTGACTTGACGTGTGGCCAAAAGAAATACATTTGTAGCGTCGTAAGGGTCTTTCAACTCCGAAATGTCATGCAACCTTATTAAAATGAGCTTCCCATATTCGTTTTTACCTATTTGCCTCATGCGGTACATCGGTGACCAAGGTGATATAGGAGACCCACAAGTAAAAATTTTGAATTGACTTATCGTTGAGCAAGTTGTGATAGATTTATGCGAAGTTTGGATCCGAAGGATACACTTCTAACCAAGTGTTTGTTTCATGTCCACAAGCATCAAGCACTATGTTGAGAGCTTCAACCGAAGGCCGGCATTGTTGGACTAACA
This sequence comes from Taxus wallichiana var. yunnanensis, assembly GCA_018340775.1. Taxonomy (NCBI): domain Eukaryota; kingdom Viridiplantae; phylum Streptophyta; class Pinopsida; order Cupressales; family Taxaceae; genus Taxus; species Taxus wallichiana. Next base: position 950,914,525 of record CM031240.1, read on the forward strand.
CTTCCCTTTTATGCTTGATGTTGAGATGGAACCTTGAAGATAAGAAGACCATTTCTGATGCCGCTCTTGTCACAACTTGTTTTGAATCTGCACGAACTGAAGCGGATTGTGATTGGTGTGGATCACGGTCTCATTGCCCAAAATATAATGCTTACATGTATGAACAATAACATAAAGCTTGCGATAAATGTTGGATAGTTTCTTACCGATGCGGCGAAAGTTTCATTGTGGTAAGCAACCAAGTGACCATGTTGAGTTAGAACAGCTCGAGTGCATGATTGGATGCATCAGTCTTTATCTTGAATGGTTGTTGAAGATTAGATAATGCGAAAACTAGTGTAGAACGAGTTAGCATCTCAATTGGTTGAATGTTTTTGTTGAGTGGATGACCAAACAAAGGCTACTTTGGTGCCCCTTTAATAATCTAAATCAATATCCAAGTAGTGTGAGAAAAACAAGCATAAGTTTTCTATAAAAATTTGTAAACACTAAGAAGTTGTGAGAGCTCTTTGAGATTCTTTGATATAGGCCATTCATGGATGATGCAGATCTTGGTTGGATCCACATTAACTCTTCATGCATCTACTATGTGTCATCAGATGCATTGCAAATGAACATTTCTCCATCTTAGCATATAGCTTTTGATGCCCCAAAGCGTGGAGCACTTGTTGACTATGGCACAAGTGTTCATCCCATGTTTATTGAAGATTAGGATGTCATCAAGGTAGACTTACAACAAACGAATATATGAAAGGCCAAAGAATTCATTCATTGTTTGTGTGAGCGTCACGAATGTATTAGTCATGTCGAAGGGCATAACCAAACACTAAAGCAAACTTCCTTGGATTTGATGGTTGTCTTCCAAATGTTTGTAGGTTCAATAGGAATCTGATGGTACCCATATTTAAGATAGATTTAGTAAAGAACTTGGCACCACGAAGTTGGTCCAATAAATCCTCGATCCTAGGTAAAGGCTAGCGGTTCTTCACTATGATCTTGTTGAGAGCTCGATAGTCTATGCAGAACCTCCATGTGTCGTCTTTCTTTGGTGCGAGCGCAATTGGGTTGCCGCAAGGCAATGAATTGGGCCAAATGTGTCCTTTAACCATAAGTTAATAGACTTGCAGCTTGATCTCTTCCTTCTCCAAAGATGTTATGAGTTATAAAGATGCATTAGGAAGAGGTAGTCCTAGGATCAAATCAATAGTATGTTTTACCGTGCAATGTGTAGGCACTTCCTTAGGTGACTGAAAAGTATCCTTGTATTCTTCCAACATGTTGTGCAACTCCCGCACATTTGCTAAAGGAACTGCAGTCACGAGGATGTGTTTCTTTCTAGATTTGACCATTAGGAGTACAAACTCTATGCTAGATTTGAGTAGATTCCTGCACTACTTGACACTAATGAGTGAGAGCTTAGAGACTACTACAAATGCGGTATATCATATCACAAATATCTATGACAACATTTCTAGGATTTGTCTCATAGATTCCATGTTGATGGTAAAGATATGGTTAACCAAGCAAAACATCACATACCTATAGTGCAACATCACAAAGGACTACATCTTGAAAAGGCTTGATTTTGTACACTAGATGACACTGTTGAGTAACACGTTTCTCAAAACCCAAGCTGAACCATCCAATTGAGTATGGTTGTGGGTGAGGTCTTAGAGGCAGGTTCAATCATCAAGCTACTTCAAGAGAAATCAAATTCCTTTTACTTCCATTGTATCATGAAATGTATTGCTTGACCACTAAGCCACATCGAGAATTGGAATAAACATTTTGCTTCCTCCGAATTTGAATTGGATGAAGAAGGAATGTTTGTGGTGCTGACCATGGCATTGGCCTCAAAGTTCACAACTTGTTTTCCCTTATCCAAGGCCATGGAGGTAGTATTGACTGCTTCAAGATGTGCAAGTAGAGTTTTCTTAGTGCGGCATTCATCTGTGGAGTGCATGCTAGAACTATGGATTGTATGCTACTTGCTTAGTCTTGGATTGCCTATTCTAATCATTTGAAGGTGTCACCTTCTTTTGATGACAGCACAAAGGATTGTTCCCTTGGTTAGGATTCTACTTCTTTCAAGGATTGGAATTCTTTGACTGCGGCTTATCTTGAGACTTGGATTCCACTAGCTTAGACTTTAACTTTGTTTTTGCGTAGAATTCACAAGCAAATATGTAGGATCCCCCAACGAGAAGATCTGCAGGAAGTCCATGTTAGATTGAATGTATGGTCTCAAGCCCGACCTATATTTCAAGATGATATTTTGTTCAAAATCTTGAATATTCAGTTTTGCATATGAGAGGGAATGAAGAGAAACTGGAAGGCACACTGAGATATGTGTGAGTCCATCATTTTATTATGCTAGAAAGGAGTTACAATATGGTTGGGGTAGTTTATAACTGATCATTAGTTAATGAGTAACTAATGTATGTTAAATACATATTGATAATATTCGATAACCCCTCTTACTGACTAAACCGGAGACAAGAAGTTTGCGCAAAAATTTTACAGCTACAATGGATCCAAGAAGTTCAATCAATAAATCTGTAGGCTGCTCTTTAGATATCACTCTGAAATCTGCAGTCCTCTGACATTTTGTTGTTGTCCAATGTAGGAGCTTTGGTGCGGACAAAAACCACAAAAAATAGCTAACAGCAAAACAAAGACTCATTTGTGTGGACATAAGATATAACGGTTGTCCACCAATGATCAATCATAATTGGCTGATAACTTCAGCCCAACCTCCATAGTTTTGAAACTAGAATCTTGGAGATGCTGATCAAATAGAATGTTTCCCCCAAACTGGTGCAATAAAGAGAAAAGGAAAGCAATAAAACTTTCAAAGACTTGGCCCTTTTTCCATCCAATGGTTGTCTCGAGGATGAGACAATCGTTTAAGTTCAGGAATGATGTTGGCAGGGCTCTTCATCGGATCAATCAAAATATATTGACTACGAAGTTGTGCAATATATCGCGGGTTGGAGGAAGTTGCACAACATGGGAGTAAGGTTTCACGGCTTAAATGAAGATGTGTTTACAATATTTAATTTAATTTAATTTAAAAATTAATGTCCAGAAGTAACCAAAAAGGTTAAAGGGACTACAAGAGGTGCAAAGAGAATAAGACGATGCACGAAGGAAGAAAACAAAAACAAATACAAAACAAAATACAAGAAGCAGTAGGAAAGACACAGGATGCAACAAGTGCCATGCTTAAGAGGTTCTACGCCTGGTAGATCGTGACTGATGTGTGAAGTCATGTGCCCGTTTATGCCTCCGGTGTTGTGTAGAAGGCTGAAGGAATGCACCAATATTCTGGGACCCAAGGCTGCCATGATGATGTTTGAGGAGGCCATATCTATGTTGGGTCATCTCCCTGATAAATAAAGCTACACACCTCTGGTCATCATAATGAATAAGGGCACGTAATGAGCCTTGAGTTTCTCGAAAGAGACAATAGTACCTGCCACGGATCTCATAGTACACAGGACAACGAAATATAAAGTGCTCCTTAGATTCAGGTTCATTGGTCTCTAGGAATGTAGTGTGAATAGATGCAATAATGATCGCGACCTTCGCAACAAACATAAATTGTATAAATACAAGAGAGTAGAGTAGATGTAGAGTGTGTGTGGATATAGTGGATGTAGTGTGTACATAGGGGAATGTGAGTGTGTGTATATGTATAAGTGTCGAACTAGGTAGCCGGAACGGGGTATGGTATGGGTACGGGTACAGGGATCCAAAGTATGCTGGTATGGCAATTTTTTGGGGGGCCCGAGTACATCACTTGGGTACGGTCGTACAATATATATATATATATATATATATATATATATATATATATATATATATATAATATTAAAAATATAGCCAAATAAGTAAAAATTCAGCCTTATACATGAATAGAGTAAACAAATTATTAATTAAGTGAAATAGCCAAATAACGTATTAATAATTCAATGCATTTTGTCATGATATTCATTGATTGAACTTCGAACAAGTACATTGTTCAAACTCCAATTGTTACAATGTCCAATTATTAACATAAATAATAACATTTTACCTAAGTCACCGCATTCGAATTCGTGGAGCATAAAAATCGTAAGAAATTCGTTATTAAAAATATTCGAGATAAAATTCGTGATTAAATTCGTCTAACAAAAATATACTTGTATTTTGAAAAATATAAAATATAAATATATAAAATACAAATATACATATATAAAACATAAATATATAATAAGATTATAATCTATAAAACGTAAATTTGATAAAACATAAAAATATATATATATACTACAAAGCTAATAAAAACATTAAAAATATATATATATATATATAGTAAAGATGTAAACTATAAATATATAATAAAAATGTTATATAAAACCTAAACTAAAACGTAATGATAAAAAACAAAAAAGTAATTATAAAAAAACAAATCTTATTTTCTAAAAAGTAATGCAACAAAACAAATCGTATTTTTCCTTGCATCTTCTAAAGCTAGGAAAAATAAAACAAAGCGTATACGTGTTAGGTATAAAACAAAATTTAAAACATCAGTAACACCTGGGCTGTCCTTGCGCAACATACTGAAATGGAAGGTTGAAGCCCGTGACAGAGATTGCATCTAGAACCTCTGCAAAAGCTCTCTGCAGTCTAGGGCACATAGCTACCAGTCGTGTTAGGGCACATAGCACCCAGTCTTTCCTCCAACTCCAAATGCAGCGGCTAGGGCAAAAAGAGCTTACTGTCAACATATTTTTGAATTTTTAACGCAGTTTTGGTAGAGGTTATTAAAATCGCGATTTTTAACAAATTTCTTGCTACGAGTACCTTGAGCGTATCCTCGGCGTACCGCACCGTATCACATACCAGTGTACATACCTGCACCCGTGCACCATGCACCGCAAAGATACGTGCAGCTACCTAGGTGTGGAAGAGAGGTAAGTGTGTATGAAAGTAGGTGTATGGCGAAATGGAAACAGTATTGAGGTGGAATTAAGTATATATGTATTTGGCGGTGTTGTAATATAAACATGGTACTTGTTTATTAAGATAGTATAAATATAAAAAAAGGTATTAGAGTAGGAAAATCTATGTTTGTGTTATCTTACTTATCTTTGTGATATAATATACACGCTAAATCTGTAGGCCTACTTCAAATTTTTGTTTGCATTTGTGTTAAGTGTTTTCTGTTTAACGAATCATATCCACCTTTGTACACATTAGCTCTATCTAGAGAAAACAAACTTAATAAACTATCTCGTGAAATCCTTTGGTCTATGAGCATTGGCCCAAAGAAAATCTCTAAGCAATTTGGCTAGCTTATCTTAGGAAGCTTTTGTGGGAGCCCAGCAAGAGGAGTAGTAAACATGAGTAGAGCCAAGAATTTTGGTGCGAGCTTGATATTTACCTGCCAACAACAAGGATTTGGTAATCCAAAAGGCAATTTTCTTCTCAACATCTCAAGCACACATTGCCATAGTTCCAAGGAAGTGCTAGCCAAGGAAAAAGGATTTCCTACAAATTTGAATCTCTCCCCTCCTAGGATCCACCTCCACTGAAAATATTTCGATCAATCCAGCAAGGTCATCATACTCTGCCTAAAGTATTGAGTATTGGCCCATCGCAAAGTGGACCCCGAAGCTTTACAAAAAATGTCAAGCCAACGTAGAGCTTTCTTTAAAAAGCCTCATTCTTTGCAAGCATGAGGAAAGAGTCATTTGTAAAGTGGCCACTAATGAGTTGTGTTTTCTATTAGGAAGCCTATTTCCTCTTATAAGCCCCCGTTCAGCTCTATGAGCAAGAAGATAGCCAAACGCTTCAGCTGCCAGAACATACAACACTAGAGCAAGAGGACAACCCTGCTGGATAGAGCAGAAGAGACCAAAGCTTTTAGACTTTTGGCCATTGGTCTAAATTGTCTTAGATGATCTTCACTTTGTTTTTGTAAATTATTAATAGGTATCAAAGAAGTTTCAATACCTTAGTTATCCTATCCATTGTGTTCTTTATGTTAAGGCAGAAATACCTTTCATCTACATTCATCACTCTCAGCATCATCCCTCTTTTAAAGTTCTATTCTTTCCCTTTCAAATTGTTTGCTTTGTAGACATTTTCCCTAAGGACTGTTGTGAGATACTCGTATTGCTCAAAACATTCTTCATTTGATATTCTTGAGACCCTCCTCGCAAAAGTTTTCAATCCGCCAGCTTTTTGTTCTCAGTGATGATGCAAGTCTGCTTGAAGGTCTAGATCCGTGTGCATCTTCTTTCCATAAACTTGATGTGTAGAAGGTCTATCTTCTTTCCTTCTTAAAATTACATCGAGAAATGGAATTGATCCATCCTCTTCCACTTCCATTGTGATAAGAATATTTCCCTACTTCGCATGATACAACCTTGAAGCACACTTTGAGAATGACACTTCTCGTATGCATCATTTCACTTCATATACTACATAGGAGCCCTATAGTTATAATGCAAGAGGTCAGCTGTTTTGAACAATATTTTGATCAACGATCCTGTCAAGTGCAACGAAACACGTGGCTGCCAGATTGCCATTTTTTTTTTTCCTTTGAGTACTTATGTTGCTGTATATTGCAATATGAGATGTGTATTTTCAAAAAAGGAAAGAAGAAGCAGAGAATCATTACTTAACATGCTTAAAATTAAATATGATACCGCACTTCTCATAATCAAAAGCCAGTAATAGGGAGCTCGCATTACCAAAAGGGAAAGAGGTGGATCCGACAGCTAAACAGGAAGTTAAATAATAACTATTTTTCCTCTTACAAAGGATGTATTAGATATTCAATAAAAAAGAAAACAGGTCTGAAAATTGTTAGAAAATAAACAGTGTAGAGAGAAACAATCACAGTGAAAGCAATAAGAAATAAACAAATCTAAAACACATACACAGATATTACGTGGAAAACCTGGTAATGTACCAGGGAAAAACCACAGGCAAAGGTCTCTCAGTATTTTATTACTCAGGAATAAATCCGCTGTTACATCAATGGCAGTCACCATGCACTAGCTCTAATCATTACAATCTTGTACAATCATACAACTTTACAATCCAAGGGTTCCTTTTATAGAAAGAACTCGTAGTACAAACTGTGTGTAGTACTGTACAGACGCCTCCAAAACGTGTTGTACGAACAGTTAAAAATTCCGGCTAGGCTGTTAAGGCTACAGCCACCCCCCTGCGACCCCCTGGAATTTAGGCCTTCGGCCACGCCCAGCGCATGCAATTCAAAAGGACTTTGTACGCTCAGGTCAACCTGCCAACCTGCCAGCTTACTCACTACGTACTCACATAATGCTGACTTCACATACCAACAAAATCCCAATTGTTTGATAAAATTTTCACAGAGAATTCAATGCTGATTCTATTTGGTCAAAACAATTTATTCTCACAATACATATATGTAACTTGAATAAATGGATCGACTGCGGAATGCATGAAGTCTGGTTTGACATTTAATGAATTTGACATCGACACTTCTGTTACACTCTCAGCGTTGCAATGTTAAAAGTTCAATATACATCAATTCTCCTCAATTAGATTTAATTCCAAACAAAAAGACCAGTCCAAAGTGAGTCATATAACCATTTGTGTTGGATGAATCACTTGTTCTCTCAGAATTTATTCTGTGGATGAATGAATAGATTTCCATGGCTCTCATATTCGAAGTGTAAGAGTAGGCAGAGGGTAATTGAAATGTCAAAAACATAGGAAGCAAATAGTAAGTAACAGAGTTACCTCTTTGCCAGTGAAGTTGGAGGGTAAAGAAGCTTTTCTGCCTACAGGCGGCCGCCCCATCTTGCACTAAACCCTGCTCTCACGTTTCTCTTCGCTTTGGGTGCCCCTTTTATTCCTTTTGCTTCTCTCCCCGCTATATTATTCGCCGGTAGGCGTTCACTATGAAGGTGCCCTTGCTGGGAAGTGTCAAATCCCGGCGGGCTTCTTCCCTGCAATATTCACCGGTACAGTCTATTTCCCAGAAATTATACACATTTTCTACTATTCTTTGGAGGGTTTTCACAAAAATCAATGGCTGTTGAGCACATCTCTCGGTCTTCTTCCCGGCAACTTCGTTTCACAGGTTCTGACATTATACTCCCGCGACCTCTTCAACGAGTTTCACCCTGCACATTTTCTTGGATGAAAATGCCCTGATGGTCGGTCGGTGTTGAAACCTCTGTAATTACATCTGCATTGCAGAATCACAGGGTCCAAATTTCCACACTTAAACAAAGCCGAAAAAGTATATACCGAAACTGTCGCTGGAAAAGGATCAAATCAATTTTTCCTCGACCCGTATCTGTAGCCGCTTGGAAACTCGTGGATTATGGGTTTAGAATAGAATAGGAACTTTTAGTGTCCACAAGGCTAAAAATAGCCTATGAGATGGTAAGACCACTTTCTTTACAGTTCACTAATTCAGATCTTCTTTTGTTAATCCTGATGATGAAGTCTCCCATTCCAGTTATCTGCTCCTCATCAAACAGGACCTGTAATGGCAAAGTCTTGAAATTGATTGCATATCTGGAACGAATGTCATTATAGGCACTGCATTTTGTAATAAAGTGTTTTTTTATTCCACTGCCCCATCTAAACAAAAGACACAAAGTCTTTCTTCCCATTTTTCTTTTCCATCTACCTGTTTCACTTCTAAGTCGGTGGGAGTTGGTCCTTAGTTGAGCTATGAGAATCTTAGCTCTCCACGGAATGAGGGCCCCGATGTATGCCTTTTGTTGATGGTCACAAGTGGGATTAAATTCTTCAAGATAGAATCTCTTTTTTCTGCCTCTATTTTCCCACAAAGTTTTGCGGACCTTATCAATAACAAATGCGTGTATTTCTTTATTGCCTTGGGGCCATGTATGCCATTCAATATTCCATTTCTTCATCCACTTGATGTTTTGGTTCATCCATGACCTCTTCCTCCGCGGCTCTTTGAAGACAAGTTTGGGCCACCTATTTGTTGTCATCTGTTCAATTTTGTTGAGGTATCTGAGAAGTCGAATCATAGCAATGGCTTCAATTGGAACTGCACCTTGTTTCACTAAAAGAATCTCATAAGGGACCAAGACTTTCAACTTAAATTTGGTGGTAATCATATGCTTTTGAATTCTCTCAATTTGCTTCCATTTTGATAATGGTATGTTGTTGGCCCATATTTCACACCCATAAAGAACAATAGGAATAACTAATATTTCAAAAAGTGTTTGGGTAGTTTTCCAGTCCCATAACTCTGCTTCTCTGCAATTGTTTTGTAAAGCATAAAGAGCTTTCCACCCTCTTGTCGTCCTCTTTTTTCTGCAAGTCTCCCAAGTAAGCTTGTTTTGAAGTCAATCCCCAAATATTTGTAGTTTGTTACTTCTTCTAGAGTACTACCCTCGAAGAAAAATGGTTGTTGATTTCTTTTCCTTCTATTGCTAAAGACCATACATCTTAATAGTTACATTTTCAACTTGGCACGATCTACGAAGGACATGGTTGTGACAAGAAACGAGACGTAAATTTTAACTTGTTTTGGTTGTCTGCATGGCTCTCGAAAACACCTTCCAATCATCGGGTTTGTGAACGGTTCGACTAAATGCCTAAATTAAATCTTGTCTCTTGTATTGTAGTGATTGCTAGAAATATGGGTTTGTTGAAAAGGCCTCGGAACCTTTGAAGAAGGGGTTAAATTTGACTCCGTTTACACCTTTTTTGTGATTTTAGTCGTAAAATACTTCCAGATTTTTTAATTAACCGTCACGCGTGACTTGCATATTTAAAAAGTGATCGTAATTTTTAATATATATTTATATGTAAATTATATTAATATATAATAAATATAGTTAAATCAATATAGAATAGTCTTTTATATATTATATTAGTATCATATAATTAACAATATATTGAATTTTTGAAGGGCAATATTAGAAAATTACCATCACCATAAAATTGTTTGACAGGCATAGGTGGCCATCAAATTTAACCCCTGCAAGTTTGAAGCAAATGCAATTCTCAGGTGTAAAGTTAGACTCCACAACCTATACTAGCATCCTCGGGATGTGGACATCCGTTAAAGCACAATGGAACAAGCAGAGGCTATTCTCCTGATAGAATGCACCATCGTGGATGTATGACCCATATTAGCAACCATAATAACATAACACATGCCCCGTTTTACACCATAATAGGCATGACGTGGTGCAATTTTCATGGCACCAAAAATTTAAAGACTTTTCAACCGTGTCATCGTCAAATCTACTTGTGTACGGGCGACATGTCCCAACAAGTTTAATGTTACAGACCAATTTGGACATCCCAGCAAAAGCAAACATTAATGTTACAAACCACCACCAAAACCCCCTCCTCTTTTTAATTAATGAGGTTTGGTGCTTTCCATTCCTCCTGTTAAAACTAAAACCAATCCGCAAAACTTTTCACTTTCACTGCGCTTGTTTTGGCAAAAACAACTTGTTCTGAGTTAGACTGTGAACAATTCATTACCATCAAGGGTGTGAACATCCAGAGAATGCCATTACCGTGAAAGAAAGGTGGTTTGTAGAGTTCACCATAACCAAGTTTGTTTTATTATGTTTAAATTTCAAAATATATCCATTTTCTCCCAGTTCCTACATGGATATGGATTATGCACTTACCAAAGTAATCCTCAAGCATTTAAACAACAGATTGTGTTTTTCCTCCAAGCATTGAAAAACAATATGTTTTTAAACGCATGTAGAAAATAGAAAACAAAACATGGCAACACAAATGCATAGTGAAATCATTTTTTATTGTCAATTCCCACTAAACTCGAGTCTATAAATCATTGACAAGAGGTAAATGATAGAAAATTTAAGGTTTTACATGTCTGATGCATTTCCCATAGAATAGAAACTTTCTCTATAACATTTTGAAGGTTCACAAGGATTAACTCAATCAAAGTCTTGCAATAATGCCCAATGACCTGCAATAAGGATTAACTAAATTTTGTGTGTTGGACAACCAAGGCCAAAATCATTAAGCCCCAGATCACTCAACCCTCAAAATGGATGGTTTCCTTGAATTTTGAGCTTTCCCAATCCTCCTCGCACAACCATGCCTACAGAAATTGTTGCAAGCCTAATATCAGTAGCGTTGTTTCCTTCTACGCATTGAGAGAGTTCCCCACTAGCCCAACTTGGCATCTTCTCACATTCTCCTTTTTTTGTGGCACCCTTTCATCTATAGGTTGTGACTACCCATTTATTTTTCCATCAAATTCATTATCACAAGACACTTCAAAAGTATCACTGCTAGGAATCGAGCTAGGAGGATTAGTGGGCCAAGGAGGTAGAGAAAGCCATGCCACTAGGAGATTTTGAAGCCATGGTATCATGTGTGCTTCATCTTTCTCCTTTAACCGTATTTAGCTAAGGTTTTTTTGTGGCAATCTCACACTTACCTTACATTGTTATCAAATGATTCATACTGATGGTGGTTAGGAGCAATATTAAAACCCCTGCAAGTTCCTGTTCACCATTGAGGGTTGTGGAAAGTTTTAGATTCTAAAACTTGCGCTCCATTAGAGTTGTTCTTTTTAGATCCACCAAATTTAGAGATTGAATCTGTTGGTTTCAACCATAGAATGGAATTTTTGATCTTGTTGTAGTTATCCCCTACAATGTTTCATTTGGGATACCCCACACTCATTTATACTAGAGACAAATTTGGGTTGGGTTGTTGTTTATGTTGTAGTTGCCCTTCACTGCTCTCCAAAGCTAGTGGTACAATGCAAATGGCGATAAAGAAGCACCTTTTCCAGCATTCTCCCAGTGTGTGGAAAAGTAAGAGTTTTAGAACAACTTATAGACAATAAAATTGGGTTGGCTTGTTGAAAAGACCTCTGAAAACTATTAAACACACGCATTTGGCAGGTGTAAAGTAGGACATCACAACCTTTTCCAAAATCCTCTTAATTGGGCCAAAATGGGAGATTTAAAATTAGGTATGAACATCCCTCACATAATTATGGAAAAGGGATTATTGACATTTTATACAGCTGGAAATGCTTTGGTAGATATGATTGCAAAACATGAAAGCATACACGCAGGGTAGGGGAAATATTTGACAAAATGACACAAAAAAATGTGGCCTCGTGGACTGCTATGATGGCAGGGTATGCACAAAATGGTTCAGTTGAGAAGGCCTTAGAAACTTTGAAGTAAATGAATTAGGATGGTGTAAAGCTACACTCTCACAACTTCTTGCAACATACTCGGCTTGTGCCTAAATGGAAGTTTTAGAGCAGGGTATGAACATGCATCAAAATACGAAGATTGTATATTAAGTGTGCAAGCATATATAAGGTACAAGAATTGTTTGACAAAATACCTCAAAACAATGTGGTTTCACGTACTGATATGACTATAAGATATGTACAAAAATGGTGTTTTTGACGAGACTTTAATACTTTTCAAGCAATGCCTCAAACAAATCAAATGTGGTCCCATAGACTGTGATGATTACAGGGTATCCACAAAATAGTTTTGTTGAAAAGGCCTTGGTAAATTTCACGTATATTCAATTGGCAAATTGGATTGTTGTTGAATGTTATCTTTGCAAATCCCTCACAACCATGTATACAAATTATGGAAGATTATAAAAGGCACATGAATGGTTTGACAAAATGTCTAGCCAAAATGTAGTCTCATGGCATACAATGATGGTTGGATATGCACAAAATAGGCTTGCTAAAACAATATTGGAGTATTTAAAGCATAAAGCAAAAAAACAATTGTCAACATGAGTAGTTTATATTTCCACCATCCTACAACTCGTGACAAAATTGGGAGTTTTAGAATAGGGTATGGACATCCTTCAAAATGTAATTGAAATTGGTTGTTTGTCAAATGTCGTAGTTGTGCATGACATGACAAACGTGTATGCAAAATGTGAAAACATACCCAAGGCACGTGGATTGTTTGTAAAATTGTATTAATGATCTCATGGAATGCATGGATGACATGTATGTGAAATGTGAAAGTACACATGGACTCTGATTTTTTCGACAAAATGATGTAACACATGGGAAAAATATAATACATGGAAAAAATTCCACAAATTCAACGTTGACATCCCTTAGGCGTAACTCGGGCGACATCTAAACTAAAGGGGATTGGATTAAACCAGACTTTACAAAAAAAAAAAAAAATTATTATTATTATTATTATTATTATTATTATTATATTCATTATTTTGAGGAGTTAAGAGTCCCTTTTTCTTCCTTAGAGCCTCACACATTGATGTAGCTAGATTATTGATAAATTTTGCAAAAATATAAATAAAATTATTATTAATTGTATAATGTGAAAAAATCCTAAGAGCGCTTGATTAATATCTCTTAATACTTTTCACACAAATAAATTTAAGATATTTATACTAGTATTAAGTGACTCAAAATAAACTATTACTAGAGGTTACTGATTTACATAAATTTTAGAGTTTTGTATTTTGGGGTTTGGGTATTTACTTATTTTATTGAGGTTAATTTTTTCTTTATGCATTTAACAATGGAAGATGGGGATGGTGGATTATTGTGTTTATCAATTGAACTCCATTTGATATTTAAAAGTCTTTACTTTTACTTAGGAAAATCATAATATCTTAATATATATTGGAGTTTGGAGCCATTTTTCCCCCAAAAAAAGGGGGGGGGGGTAGTGGGGGCGTGGGGGATTGGCATATCAATCAATAAGAAATTCATAAAAAGATAATGGAGGTATTAATCAATATGGTATGCAAAAAAATAGATAGGTCCTTGGATTGATATCTCTCGATATTTTTCGAATAAATATATTTAAGATAAGGAGACGAGCCAAACCTCAAGCATGGACCAATACATGTTAGGGTAGATGAACGTAAAGGAGCTAGTACATGTCACTTTCCCACTTAAATTTTGAAAAAAAATGCATCCTATAGAATATGTCACATCAGGTCATATCAAACCAATTAACCCATCAAATGGTGACAAATAGGTAAAAGAAAATGTATGACTTAACTCTCAAGTAATGGTGCACCTTGAATTTCTTTTGTATTTCAAATCACCAAATTTAAATATTAAAAAAATACCTTCCACATAATTATTTTTTTTTAAACAAAATATTTATAATGGGGAGAGCGTGATCTATTAAAGGGTATTTTTGTTTTCAGTTATATTGTGTTTAGGTTTCTATGTGCACTCATAAAGTTAGGGTCCACAAGCATTGGCTCATCTCCCTTATGTGTACTTGGTTTATAAATATCAAAGCTTTTAGTTGTGCTAGTTTGGGATTTGGGGTTTTAACTATGACTTTTATTTTTATTAGATAGTTTAGTATTTTCTTTGTACATTTAATTATTATATATTTTTGATAAAATAACTTTCTTTAAATTTTATAATACACACATAACATAATAATTTTAAAATATTTGTATGACCATCTTTCAATAAGTTAACTCAAAATCGACATTGTAGACGTGGAAAGTGGTTTTATATTAACAAATACACTAAATTAACCACGACACATATTTATCGATGTAATTCAAATCTAATCAATAAATACATATTTAAATTTTTAAGTACTTAGGAAACTAGGTCCAAAAGGAAAGATGAACAAAATCTACATTTAAATTAGAGAATTTGGATGTTGTTGTCATGATGATAATACATGGAAAACAAGTCTAGAAAAATTATGGATAAATCTTAGAAAAAAAAATCTAAAACCATATTGCCTAGTTTTATGGATATTAGAGTAGTTACGTGGAGATAATAAACCTACAAAAATGGCATTGTCTAGGTTGAGGTGAATTTAACTTTGTGAATGAATTTTCATGCCCTAAACTACAAAAACTTGTCTTAAATTGTTTGGCTTTATCATGAATCATTGTAAACTTTATCTCCTTTGTCGTAATCTTAATCCACGCTTAGCTCGTTGTAAAACCCGTGAAATTAGGGGATGTTAATGAGGGGTTGTGTTATCCCTCCATTATTCGCAAGTCTCTTATGATTTGACAAAATCATAAGAAACACTCAATGCAAATCAATAGGCATTTGTTGTATGCAAGTGATCCAACCCTTATCTTTCAATGTGTGCAACATAAAATATAAGCTAAGATGAATCTATAATTTCTTGAAACAATATTTTCGTATGTGGATGATTTAAAAATATAAAAGATTTTTCTATTATAACGACAATAACACTCTTGTGTAAAGGGGAAATTTAGTGTGTGATTATTTATGCATCTCTTTTTAATGTTAATACACCTAGGTATTCCTAAACTTATTTACATTCAAATTCAAACCCCATTGATGCGCAATCTAACACATAAATGGTGGGAAATGTGGTCAAAATAGGCACAAAATTCAAGAAAAAATTTATAAGAAAAAGGGCCCTAAAATGTAAATGGAAATTATCATAAAGATATGACCTTTTTAATGGAGTACAAAAATGGTCGACATCCCAACAAAAATTTTCAATGTCTCAGATTAAGCCAAAAACATAGTGAAAGGGTCATCAAAGAAAAATCTAAAAATATACATGGCCAAACAACAAACAACAAGGGACAAAAAGGAGATTCAAAAAGGGTCAACGACAAAAGAAATACAAGTTAAAGAGTGGTGACATAAGAGCATATGCACCAAGAATAACCTAACTTGGACATATATTCAATAAATGCATAAATTCACTAACATCAAATCAATTAACTAGTCCATGAAAAACTCAAGTGTCTACATAGTTCCCTACTTTGATGTATGTGTATATACATATCAAAGTAAAATAAACAAGCACTTACTATAAATTACTTTTTGTTGTGGTTTCCTCAACCTATTAAGCATTCTCGAAGTCAATATCTATATATTAATAATTTGAAAGCTAAAAGGAGGAGAAAGTTACCTTACCCCAAGTGCAACTCATGTGACCTACAAAACAAATAAAGTATGTGCACTTTGAACTATGGTGGAAAGCATTTGCGCTTTATCTCTAAAAGCTGTGTTTTCCTATAACATATAAAAACATGTGCAAGTAAAATGTGTCCACATATTATATAAATCCACAATCAAAAAGATGTTGAAATTTAGAAAATACAAAGTATATGAAAGAGAAAACCTAATTATGTACAATTGATAAGATTACCTCTAAAGTTTGTGTTGAATACGAATCTAAGGGGACATGTCTTGCACGGTGAGACCAGATTATTTGCATCTAATATAGGTATATCATGCATTATATTGACGAGGAAGTGGATGACATTTCATAGAGGATAAAAATTATAGAGTGGGGATTGGAATAAAACAATCTAAATATATGTCACCTTTGGAGTTATGGGATGAGCATGTGAATAACCTATCTCAAAGTGCATGAATTGCACATATCATTTGTATGATAAGGAAAGAAATCAATTATGCAAGAATATGATGACGTTATAACGTAAGTATTTGTGTAATATGTAAATTTCCCCTTATTTGGGCCACATTATAATCTATATAAATAGAGTAATATATTCATGCCCTAAGTGGGCAAATACAAGTTGTGTAAGTGAACACAGGATAATGCCACAAAATGGAAAATATATAACAATGTAAGATTGAAATAAGATAATGCCAATGGTGGAAAAGATATAGTACCCGCATGAAATAGTTGAGCATAACAAAGACGTGTTATATATAAAGTATGAAGTAAATATCTTAGGAACAACAATCGCATAATAGAACATCGGGATAAGAATTAAACTGAAATGGATCTTGAAAATTTAGAAAAATAATCTAACAAATATATTATTTTCATTTCTACTCATAATGAAGCTTAAAACACATTCTTTCACTATATTCCATCACAAAAATCAAGGATTGGTTAAGGTAATTGATTGTTAATAAGGTTCACGAAGTATTTGTAACATTTAGTCTTTAAAAATATAGGTTCTAGTGTAATGGATAAAATATCATATGTGATTTGTCAACAGAGCATTTTAAATACAAATTTGGGTTCCTCTAAGAAAATTGTATGCTTTCAAAATAAGGGCACCCGATTTCAAGTTTGAATGCAAAATTTATGCCTTCCAAAAGGTAAAGGTCGTTATAGGATTTGTTAGGAAATAGTTTTTACGTTGGGTAAATTATTAGTATATTGTTATTTGTTTGTGAGTTTGTTGGTACCGTGTCTATTATTGGGTTTGTTGTTCCTATTTGGTAGGTGATGGTTGTGCTTTCTATATGGCTATATAATAGCCAAATGTATTGCTTTCGAGATATTTGGAGAGTAAATATAATATATTGATTGTTATTATTCTGGTGTATCTCCCTGATTTGGTATCAGAGCAGAGTATTTCTCAGAGCAGGAGGATCTTGTGATGGATCGGTGATTTTTATTGACTGGGGATCTCTAGAATTGTTGTCGATTGCCTTTGTGTGTGTTATCAACCAATTTTGACTTCATAAAATAAATAAACTTTTGAAAATTTTCAAAAGTGTTACTTTGCGTGATTTATCGCTCTCATCACAATCGTCTCATTTTTGTGATCGTTCTGGTCTTCGTTTCGTCCATTTCGGGTAAGAACTCCTCTCACTAGGTCTTAAACTATGTTAAATATTAATTAATTAATTACTCTTTGTTTGATAAAATTAATTTTTAATAACTTTGGGGTTTTTAATTAAATAAATATTAATTAAAATTCATTCGACAAGTTTTATTTTAATTGTTGGGGAAAAATAAGCTTCCGCTTCCCATTGCTGGGGATGCCAAATTGGCTTCCTGGGCCCGGATTTCCCTTTCGCAAATTTGTTTTAAATCCCGCTTGTCAGGATTTCTTCCTCGATAGCCAAATTAATGAATTGCAAACAGCAAAAATCTCCCGATTTCCCACATGGGGAAATAAAATGGAGATTACAAAGACGCTTGCCATTTCCATCGCGATTGGTTGTTTATTTCCCCACTTCCCCGACAATTAATTCCACTACCTGGGAAGGAGGGAAGTTGAATTAATCCTCATAAATTCCTCCATCAAACTCGTTGGAAAGAGTCGTGCAAAGCTTTCCAAATTGCTTCTTATTTCTTCTGAAGGAACAAAGTAATATTTTATCACATCCCTCAAGCAATACACTGAAGGCCATTGTAAAAGAGGAAGAGGGAAATACAGTCCACAAGCAATAACAACATTTCCCACGCATTTACCTGGACAGTCCATCACATAGGCAATAAAGTGGTTTTCCACGCATGCATCAAGAGATACACGTAGCAGAGGGAAGATTCAACGTTGGAGATAAATAAAAATAGGCCATTGTTCATGCAAAAGGAAGTGAAGCAAACCATGTAGGAGTGAAAAGAGGATCCATCACGCTAAAGGCAATAAACACCTAGCAGGCCCAAAACCAAGCCACGCAAAAGCGTAAAAACGTCCATGTAGGTGAAATCCTATCCACACAAGAAGGACAAGAAAGAGCCAAGCTACGCACCGCCAGAATTATAGTCCATATAAAGCAAAGATAAGCACAACTGTCAAAGAAAAATAAAAGGCAACAAGGCCATTCAAAACTAGTCCACGCATCCATTAGCACAATCCACGCATTGGCCAAGGTAATGCTCTCCATGCATTCAAAGGAAATCAACACAAATTTCACGCAGAGGTAGAAAGAGGGAAGGCCACGTGAGAGAAGAAATACCTCAGTTTACATGCAGGGAGGAGAAACGTAGTCAAAGCAAGAGTGAAGGCCACGCATTCATTATTTCCACACATTTACCTTGGCAAAGCCCACGTATGAATGAAGGCCGAGCTGATTTCCAACACATTTTTAGGCAAAAACAAGTTTCCATGCAGGTTTAGAGAGCTAATTTCAAACGCAGAAGTGAGAAGGTTTTGTTTTGTCTTCATTTGAAAGTTGTCCACGCAGAAGAAAGGAGAAAACAACAGTTTTTAAGAGATGTTTCCAACCCATGTCTTGTAAAGAGCTACAAAAGAAGACAAAGGAAATCAGTCCAAAAATAGTGCATGCAAAGAGAAGTCAGTGTTCACGCAAAGGAAAACTTGCTCATACATTGCTAGAAAAATAAAAGATTAAAATCCACGCAGAGGGTAAAGAAGAGAAACTCTAATCAGGCAAGGCGAAGAAGTAGCGATTTAAAAAAAAAAATCAAATCGACCCTGCACAAAGCCATTGCAACCAGGATAATTAAAAATTATAATTATTTTAACCTGGTTTGTAACTCGAGCTTAGTCTCGATATTTTGCTTGTGTTCGCATTTTTAAAAAAAAATTGTAACCCAGGATCAATTATTATTATTATTTTTAAAATAATAATAAAATGAGTCACATTTCTTTTGCGTTAACGGGGTTTCGGAGACTGAGACTTGACCCCACTTGTGTTGTTTTACGTGCCTGAGTCATTTTTGTAAAATTCATAATGGCCGAAAAATCTAACAAATCTGCAGGAAGATCGAGGAAGCCAGTGGAGAAATTGAATAATTCTGCGCTAAAGTACGAATTCCAAGGAATCATTCCTCCGAGTTCCATCAAGTCAGCATATGACAATATCACTAATAGAAATCGGGTCACATCAATGTGCAACAATTCTGTGAACGAGTGAAAACTGAAGGCAAAACCATATTCTCGGATAGGCTTTACCATAGTGTTCTACCCCAAACAACAATATTACTTGTCTCGGTGTAGTTTCCAGAGCTGGTTATTGCTTGCATGGAGCATTATGATCCTGAGAGACGAGGAATTATTAAAGATAATCGCGAGCCTTTCCTCTTAATCACACCGAGCACATTGAGGAATTGCTCGGCATATCCGACTTTCCTGAGAATGCGGATATCACTTGAAAGTCAGCACAAGAACTTTGGAATGAAGAACCCCTTAGGTGGAGCAAGATGGTTAATAATAATTGGTTAGTGACCAAGAGGCCTCGAATTGACTGGCTTCCCAAAGAATTATACCGCATTGAGTTCGTGAAAGAAATCGGGGACATGATTACTCTCCGAAGTCGAGTTTTCGGTTTACCCTCTGCTAGGATTTTCCATCCATGGATGTATCAGTTTATCTGTATCATCCTTGTCAAGAAAGATTTTGTGGATTGGGCCACCATTATCAGTAATACCCTTCACAAACAATTGATAGAAGTTAAGATAACTGGATGCTTCTACATGACATCAGATATCGACTTATGCAGAATATGAAGAAAGCTACTTTATGGACTCGAAACAAAAGGAGTCATGGGGCCATCAAATAGTGTTTTTCATTATTACCCGCAACTAAGTTTCAAAAATATCTCTCACCATTTCAGAAGGGTCAACGATGCATTTACTTTCCGTGTGATTGAACTTGAATAGGAATACAGAGGAAATATTTTCCAAAGAAGCCATGAATGTCATTTCCCAATGGGGAACCTAGTTTATTCAATTTTCATCATTTTCCTACATTCGCATGAGTGGCTTTGTTGGTACTCCATGGAAGCTTCCTAAGTACGTCAGTGATAGATGGGCATTAATGGAGCTTGTGCGACAACTATTCCAAGTTCACTATCTTCTCAGTGACAAACATCACTTAGGAATTCATTTCCTGATCCAAATCGAGGAATACCAATGCCCAAATATTTTGGTGCATAACTCATGGGAAAAGAGTTTTCTCTCATCCCAATCCATCCATATGTGAAGAGAGTCTAGTTTGATATCAATGGATATATGCAGAAGATTCTTGGAGCAAAGTATCAACATAACCCTACCATGGAATATTTTTGGGCTGCCTGTTCGGACAAACATGAAGTAAGAGGAGGAGAGTTTTCTCGCCTAACACTTGCTCAGATCAAGGCCTTTCGCATCAAGAACCCTCCCGATTTGTTCGTAAATGATGATGAAGATGTTATTGATCCTTCATATGATGCAGTTGCTTTTACCCCATTGCCTTGAATTAACTGGACCAAAAGAAATGAATTTTCTCTTGATAGCAAGAATCAATCGATTCTTGAAAGAAGCATATCTTGGTACAACAGAGAACTTTCCAAGTTACAATCAATTCAAGATCATACTTTAGGATCACAAAATTACCAACACGAGAAGGTCTCAATTCAACCAAATCCCCTTCTCGATCAACCTCTCGTACCATCCAATCATACACAACAAGAAAGAAAGGAGTGGTTGCCAAAATCCACTTCGCCGAATAATGTGTCATGAGGAGAAAAATATAAAGGCCTTAGCCCGATGAAGGAAGACAGCGTGTATAAGGATTTTCTACTTCAAGTAGAGATTCTTCTACTCACATTGTTAATAGTTCTCAGAAGCTCATGACAAACGATCCTCAACCATGCCTTGCACAAACGTCCACTCAAGTGCAGGTAGTCCAAATATCAAACACTTCGAAACCTACAGTTCATGAAGAGATTTCCCAAAATCTCCTGAGTGATCAGGAGGTGGATATTGAGGTTATTTCTCCTTAAATTGAGGTCGTGGAAAGGATTCTTGCAGGATCTCATGATGTCGAGAACAATGAGAATATTACTTCAAGCTCTAGGATTTTGTATGCGGAAGTAGTGAATGATACTCCTTTCTGGGTTGATTGCGAAATCAAGAAAAGGAAGAGGGTTGTCAAGGAAATTGACATTGATTTTGATGCCCTTTTAAAACTTTTGAATGACGTCATTCCCAAGAAGCCTAAGGTGCTTTCTCGAATAATGGTGGATAATGACGAAACATATTTTCGGATCTTAACATCCCATAAGTTGATAAGGAGCGTGATGCCATGACACCTGCTAATTGTGAAGTTTCCGGACTTGGACTTGGGAGGTCCACATTAGAAAGTGACATGGCAATGACTCGAGATTCAATTTATATCGTCTTAAAGAGACTTGAGAAATATAAGTCTTAGAACTCTCTCACTCAAGGTGAAAAGAATCAATTAGTGGAATATGTTCAACATCCGATAAATCCTATATCATCCACTTTCCCAAAGCACGATGCGGTGGCTGCCCCCGATGAAGAAACTCTCAAATTGTCAAAAGAAATAAACACATTGGGCCATGTCACTAAAACTTGGCTTTCAGAGATTCTCATTTTAGGCGAGGATAATCAAAATAGCGGTTAAGCTCCATGAAGATGTCAATACGTATCTTGATCCAATTATTTCTTTCAAGGAAACTTTTGTTTCTAATATATCAAATTTGGATGAGATATTGCCCATTCTGCATGAGATGACGAGTATGGAATTCTCGCTTTAGCCATGAAGGAATTCTCAAATTTGAATATCGAGGGACAAGTTTTCTTTGGTGTCTGCATCTCAAATCAAGGAAGGCGTTTCTCGAGGATTATATGATCCATTATGAGAACATATACAATGAATCCTTCACTTCACTCGCCTTGATTCAAGAATTCATAAAGTGAGATCCTCAGAGCCTCGTAAATGAACATAATCAAAGGTGTTCATCTAAGCAGTGGAAGAACAATTTTCACAATTATTTAAGGACATGTACATTCCGCCAATAATTTCTCATCAATTTCATTGGAGTGGTGCATCAAATTAAAGAACTTATTTGAGAAATCTCAATCAAAGTTTGTTAATTTAAATGATATGCCAAGTAGGATTCTTGAATTGCGGGTATTTGGTTAGGCTATTCTTCGACCAAATGAACCTCAGAAGAAGAAAAGATGTTTGAAACTTTGGGAAGGTTTAGATCCTTTCAACTAGCAAAAGTGGCAGATCCTAATTTCACCGACGGTTCAGGGAGATAGTTTTCTTGGTATCTAACGAAGTGGGAGAGTCCATTTCTCATACGTTTGAGATAGGTGGACCCCATTTCAATGGATAAGGCACTGGTTATTATTATATATTTTAAAAAGTGGATTTTTAAGAAAAGGATGTTGTTATTTACTTTCGGGAAGTTGTGGATAACTTAAGTGATTTCTATTTTTAGTTGTTTTTAATAAAGTTGGTTAGAAAAAGTCAAAGGTCACTTAAGTGCCTTATTTAATGTTCATGTAAAACCCTAACTACTCTGTAACCAAATTTTGGGTTATAAAAGGAAGTTAGGGGCTCATTTGTAAATGTGACTTTGAGAGAGGAGAAGAAAATACTTTTGAATGCAATATTTACTTCAAAGAAAGAAACTTTGTTTTCTTTTGAGAAGACATTTTGGAGTTAATGAAATATGAACTTTGTGTCCCATTCATTGTCTCTTGTAACATTTGATGTTCTTATGTTCATTAGATGTTAGATGTTTAAATCTTGCATGTAAATATTGTCTTTGATCATATTGTCAATGTTATTAAGTTGTTGTTCTTGTTCACAATGATCAAGCATTGTTATTTACTTGCTCATGTGTGTTCCCTTTTACACATTCTTGTTTAGCTAACTCAAACTCCGTTTTATTTGTGTTAGTTATTCATCTTTCCTCTTCATGCAATATTAGGCTCTGTTTTTACCTAACTCTTGCATGTTATTTCAATTCATTCCATTCCACTCATTTCCTTCATTCCATTCCATCTCCCTCATTCACTTTTCTTTCCATTAATGTTCCAAAACACCCCCCACATATAATTTTGAATGTACAGATGTAAATACAATTTTGGTTTTCAATAAAGGCAGCCTCACCTTCATTGAGGAGGGACTTCGTTCCCACACTATTGCATGTCATTTGCATGCATGCAAATCCATATGCTAATAGTATGAAACATTTTTTCATCAAAATTTTGCATTTTTTAAATTTTCGGTTTTGTGTGCACTGTCATCTCAAGCCTTTTTTACTGGAATTATTCTTATCGTCTCAATCAACAACAATACACACCCATGCGTTTGGATATTCCATCACATTGTTGGGAAATTAGCGTGTATCTTCATCTGTCCCATGCACATCTACTTGATAGTAGTGAGCATCTCGTGAACCAGGTTTGTTAGTTCCACGTCATGCACCTTGAAGGAGAGTCTATCAGAGGTTGAAAGCACATATACTATTATAACAGACTTGCACCCATGTCACCATCAAATCTATGTTGGTTTTATGTTCTCTTTATTGCCTTGATGTGCATGTGTTGCCTACGTCTACTTTGAAGACATGGACTCCCATTGAGTGGCACATATATTTTCAAATTTTTAGAACTGCACAACTGTCGATAAATCTACTAGATGGATGCATAATACATATTATCTTATCTTTGTTGTCTCCTCTTGGAATGTTCACCTATGTGGCTCGACATAAGATTTTAATAACATTGTTGGCGTTGAAGATTTCGTAGTGCATGTAGATTACGGTTTCATTAGAAGTTGCGTTGGATTCTCTATCAAGTTACATGTAATTGGTTGCTCACCGAGCTCCACATGTCAAATTTTGTATTGGGCGACGTATCCAAACATCTGGACTAGCGTGATTAAGAAGATAAAGCCTGTATTGGTGCCAGACCACTGAGAGGTTGATCAACTTGGTCTTTATATTCTTTACATCTTTAATTCAAGTCTTATTTTCATAATTTTTGTGGTGTTTCCAGATCAACTAGAATTTTGGATTTTGATAGTTGTCATTAATCAAAATGTATTCGCATCGAAAAGTTTCAAAAACTGTATTGTCATTTTTTGTCATGGATAAATTAAGTCATATTCAAAAATTTGATGGAAATTATTTCCACACATGGCAAGTTTAAACACAACTATTTTTATCAATAAAGACCCGTGGGATATCATTGAGAAAAGCAAAGAAACCAGTAGATGTAGACAAAGCAGCAAAATGGGAGAGCAAAGACCAAAAATCCACAACAATCATTGGATTGGGACTATCTGATGCTTATTTGCATCATATAGACTTGTCTAAATCCTCTCATACAATTTGGAAAACATTAAACAAATTATTTGGTTCACAAGTTAGAAGCGCAACGATAGCATTGAAGCAAAGATTGTTTGGTCTTAAATGGAAGAAGGTGACAACATGGTAAAGCACATTAATAAGTTTCTATCTATCTTAAACCAAAGTTGGTTGGAATAAAAGTAGGTGTACATTGATGATGATGCAAAGGTTGTTTTATTGAATAACATGCTAGCTAGTTAATCTAATATGGTTTTTACATTGAGTAAAATCAATCCTAGTTTAGAAGATCTCATTTCTTCTTTACTTGAAGAAGAAAAAATAATTATGATTGTTGAACCAGAGGAAATTGCAATGTATGGTAGAAACAAGAAAGAAAAAGCATTTGTTAAGAAAAATCCAAATATGGTTCAACTTCCAAAGGTACAAAGAAATAACTTACCTACTACTATTGTAAACAACTTAGTCATATATCTACAAATTGTAGGAAAATAGCATAAGACTTACTTGATGGGAAAATGCAAGATAATGCCATGGTTGTTGATGAAGAAGGAGAGAATGAACAGGAAGAAAATATTGCTCATACAAAAATCAAAGTGATGAAGATTTTCTCTATTAGATGATTTTCTGATGGAGGACGAAGGCAACAGAGGTTGGAGGTCAAATAATGACCTCTCGTTAGTCATCAACGATGGGGCCGCACTTTTGGTATGATGACATTTGTTTCAATTGTGTTATGAGGATTTTCAGTTTTCTGTGTGGCGTGAAAAATAAGAACAGATGATGTAAATTCCTGTTCACTTGTGAGTATTCCTCATGTAACCCCTTTTGTAGAAACGTTGTAGAATATTGATCAAAATGTATTATAGCAATCATGATGTGAAGGTTATTGGTAAACCAGGAAAACCAATTGTGTAAGGTTTTTGGTGAACTGTAAAACCAATTGTGAAAGGTTATTGGTACACCTGCAAAACCAATTGGGTAAGGTTGTTGGTAGAAGCGAGGAAAAAAACCATCAGTGGAGGAAGAAATGTGTGTTGGCACATGTGCGAGTTTTGTGCAATTTGGATGTTGTATAGTTAAGGATTTGGTCATGAGCACACAGAGGTGGCACGCTACAATCAAAGAACAAGATATGTTTTACCATGTAAAAACTAAGAGGGGGAATGTTAGGAAATAGTTTTTACGTTGGGTAAATTATTAGTATATTGTTATTTGTTTGTGAGTTTGTTGTTACTTGCATCTATTACCGGGTTTATTGTTCCTATTTGGTAGGTGATGGTTGTGCTTTCTATATGGCTATATAATAGCCAAATGTATTGCTCGAGATATCTGGAGACTAAATATAATATATTAATTGTTATTCTTTTGGTGTATCTTCCCAAGGATTACAAAATTTCTAATGTAGGTAGGTGGTGGCCTTATAGAATCCCCATAAACTACCCTAAAAGGTGTTGCTTTATAATTTCCACAAACATGTTTTACAAGGCACACATACGAGATCAAGCAAACTAACGTGCACTATTACACACAATGCCCTCACGACAATATATCACACAAGTTAACCTCCTCGGGTGCTCGGCTAAGGCACAAGAGAATACCTGTCCCCATCGGTTTTGGTTTCATCATGATGGCTAACAAGGATGTTCATGCGTATACTCAATAAGTGATAAGAGCATAATCATTACATAAATAACAATGTTCACTAATATTCATATCATCAACCTAACCAATCACCCATATGAAAAAAATTAGTAACAAATGAATCATTTATTAATCACTAATATTTCATTCACTTGAAATACAACCATAATCACCATGCAATATTAAAATCAACACCCTAAACCTAATTTTTGTGAATGTACTTATATTGATGGGCATTTCCTTCAAAATTTTAAACATTAATCAAACAGGACATCATGTACTAGTTTACAATAAATATTTGATAAGTTTGGGATCAATGCACATGTTAGATAACTTTTGTTCTTCCTTCATATACATATAATATTCCACATTGATCTTTATCTAGTTATTTTATTTTGGTCCCTATTCAATTCCATGATAGTCATTCCAAACTTTCTTTTGGTGCACTTTGCTTTCCATGCAATCTACTACTAAGTTCAACACACTATCAAAGACTCATTATTTCTTTAACTTTCTCCTCGAAGTATAGTTTTAATGTAGTATTTATTGCCATAGAGTTGAGTTCCCTACACCATGTGTTTGCAAGGTTATCTTGGTCTTTCACATGCCACCTATTTTCACCAACTTTCGGGTCTTACACGATCTAGTTTTCAAGTACCCCTAACATGTTTTGTACTTGTTAACTACTACATGTCTTCTTTTCCTATGTATACACACGAGTTTTTACCCATTGTGCATTATGTTGTTAACCATTATACAAACTTAAACCAAAATACATTATGTTTTTCCAAAATGTATGCTTATCCGAAATAAATATATACTTAGACAAAAATTGTTAGGAATGTTTCAAATTTACATGGCATTACATAATGCCCATTATGCTATGGTTTTATTACGTAATAATTTTTCATGTGTACAATTACATGAGTACGTGAGAATTTTCTTATATGTTTTGGAGGTGTGAAGGTGTAATGTGAATGGTGTGTCAGGATCGGGCGCGGTGAGAGTTGTCGTAAGGTGTGCACCAAAGTCGCATAACATTGGATAGGGATGGGTTCATATAAGAAGCTGTTATGAGTGGGCGAGCATATTTCTATAGAACTAAAGATGTTAAATACATGGGAATGATGATTAGGAGGTGATTTTTGGAAATATCTTAATTCTTTGTCATACTAATCAGTGGGTTATTCGAAAGCATGTGCATCCTTGGAGCATGTTTATTCCTAGAAGCTAATTTTTTGAAAGTGGTTGGACAACTATTTTGGGATGTTACTTTTCTATAAATATACAACCATGTCTATGATGAATAATGTGGTGTAAAAATGTGTTAAAAACACACATTATATTGCAGAGACAATGCTGGGCATGCGTGTTAGTGTAATCGAACACGTTGCATGTTAGGTATTATAGAGTATTGTAAATCAATGTTATAGTTGTGCAAGAGGTTTGTACATAGACTACTGAAGTATTGTGAACATGGTATTGCATTTTTACTATTGGATTAGAATATATGTAATAATAAATATCTTTATTAGTTGGTTTTTTACCGAAGGGCTTTCCCATGATAAAACATGTGTTTATATCTTGTGTTTTTATTTTTTAACTGTGTTGGTTTAATATTCATGCTTATCATTTCTCTTTTATGAATATAGATATAGTTTAGTTTCTTGGTTAGGTTTGCGTAAATTACGCAGCTTAATAATCTTAGGCCTAATTTTCCCAACAAATATTGGTTTCAACATTACCTCATGCTATTTAGATTGAATGTTCCTAAGTAATCCTTTATCTACTTCATCTTTAAATATATCTTGTGTCTCCTTGTGAAGTTGGTCTTCAAAATTATGTCATTTGGTTAACACAGTTTGTATTATTTGCTTCAAACTATCCAATCACGTGCAAAACCTTTCATTGCTTTGACATCCTTCTTTAGATAATTTACCTTTGTTTTCATTACACTAATATTTTTTCCCATGTCATTGATTACATCTTCAAGAGTTGTCTTATGTCTTGATAGTTTTTTTCTTAAGCTCATCCAAACACATCTTTAACTCTTTCTTTTTGCACTTATTCCATTTCCTTCACATCTTGGAAAAACTTTGTCCGCTAGATTTTTCCTTGTTAGTATATACTTACATGCCTAGGTCTTTTTAATTTTGTTGGTTAGGGTGGATGCACACTTCAATAATTACTTCTTGTCGTGTGAGGCTCAAAAATATTTATCCTACGAAGGTTTCCTTTTCATCTATGTTGCTTTACAAGTTTGTCATTACCTTCATTATTTTCTCAACCTTGGCCCTAACCTGTCAATGTCATCTTTCTCTAATTAATTTACCCACACACTTGAATCATATTTTTATTGTTTGAGAAGGAGGTCGAACAAGACCTCGAGCTTCCCTATTCCATCGAATTGTTGATTTTAACTACATCCACTAAATTTAGATCTTCCCAAAGGATTTGAGGACACAACATCATGGCCTTTATATCTATAATAGTATTTTTCACTCTAATTTTGTTCATTTTTCTTATTCAACCTAAAGTTTTTCTTTCTCATATTTGAGATATTTTCTATTTTATTCACACAATCAAATTTTTATCTCAATGATATGCAATTTTTCAAAATTTATCTAGCCACTTCGGTGGCCACTTTCATCAATGAACACTTGTTTGTGTTTCAATCATGTGGAAAGAATCCACTTAAGTTATTGTTAATCCATCAATATCTTTTTGGGGACGTTTGTGCACACACAAAATAAAAACCTCAAATTGGAGCTCATTTGTGTACACATCCATAAACAAATATATCCCTCTTCTAAGTCATTGTTATCATATTGTCATAGTCCATTACCTCTAAGAGGTAAAGGTATCCATGTTTCTTCCCCTATTGAGTTTGATTGTGTAGTATCGTACTTATATTTTCTTCTTGTTGTTGGACATGTTCTTCCTTATCTTTTACATTTACCTTCTTCCTCCTCTAAATTTATAAGTAGAGGGTTTCTTTTGGAAGTAGGTTATTCCTTGTGTTATTACCTTTTGAGCACAGTTGCCTTGATCCTTATGTGTTGTCGTACGTGGATTATTCCTTAGGTGGAATATTTCCTTCGTTTGCCTTTTCCATCTCCTTGCTATCCTCATGTTCCCCTTAGTTAGGATCCTTTTAGATTCTCCTTCATACCCTTGTGTAGGTCATCATATCTCTCCAATAACCAAGACAATCGTCCATAAGAAGCTCAACATCCATACCACGTGTCAACTATATGATTAAATGCTTTACTAGTGGTTTTTCCGGGGCACATGAAGATTTCGCATCATCATTTGTGCTTTGTAATTTTTCCTCCAATCTGATTATGCAAAATATGGAATATTATGTCTAATATGAATGTAAAATTACATAAATGAATAATAAATTAAGTACATCCGATACACTCAAGTAAACTAAGTAATGAATAATAAAACCCTAATTTCAAAAAGAGGATAAAATGCCTTAGTTGATTCGCTATAAAGTGTAAACTGGGTCAAGCTCTAATAGGATGAACAGAGAGGAAGAAGCATCACATAAAAGCCACGATCTAGAGGTACAAACTAGACTAGGGTGCTTGGACATGGATAAGTGTGCCAAACAGTGCCCTAGGCTGCTTTTCAGGTGATTGGGCTCATGGAAATGCTCGAAACCCTCCTCCAAGGAGTCACAAGATGTTCTCCTTTTGTCACCTTTCATCACTTTGAAGTTGCACCAAGATTTTCAAGGTCACACCAACATCATCGAGGTCGTTTTAAACCCGCAATAAAGCATGAACCTGTAAAACCCTCAAATAGACATCAAATCCTAAAAAAAGATGCAAAATGAGGGGTCGGATTGTTCTCAGCTGTCATAATGGTGAACTTATGACTGAGTGTTGCATTACATCTCAAACCCAATGTAGTTCTCTGTGTGCGAGAATTGTGCACTAGGTTTCTCTTTTCCACCACACTTGTATAGCGAATAAGTAGCTAGATGTAGAATGTAATAAATTTGTGCATGGAATAGAATGAACTTCCCTCCTATATAAGATCTTTGTATGCAGAATAACCAGCCCATGTGTCCCTTGTGATGGTGCTAGATGGAAGTAATGAAGCTCTTAGATGCTTGGTGGATGCAACCTTAGGTGGTGATAGCTAATGCTTAGTGCTTGGTCCTTTATTCTAATCACATAACTTTATATTTATATAATTCCTTTGCTTGAATTTCATAATTAACCCCAAAATGGTTGAATACAAAAAAGATAAGATGCTAAAATGGATAGAAAGGACCCAAAAAGTATGAATAAAGTATAAAGAGGAAAGGGATGCCTAGAGGGGACGAGGGCACCTAGTGGCGTTGGCTCTCGGCACAAGGCGTCAAGGATGACAAATGCGAGAAGAATAAAAGGTAGACTAAGAAAGTAAGGGTGTAAGACCAAAAGCAACAATAGAAAGTAATGCAAGGTGGCCAAAGACATGGGTTAATTAGTACCTAAGTTCTTACTTAGAAATCATATGAATAGTAGTATGTAATCGGATGAATAATTACCCAAAGTGTTGATTTTGTGTCTACATTTGCACCCACTTTATGTTGGTAAGAGGAAATCTCGTAACATAAAGTAGATAGATATGTGTACCGATAACCATGTAGATCAATGATGTAAGTGTGTCGAGATACTAGACAAAGCGTGGAGTAATAAAAAATGTGAAGCGTGGATGCCAAGGAGGAGAAAGTGTAAAAAGTGATGATGAAAATGAACCTAGAGAAGAAACACATGTGTATATGTCATGATGTACATGTTATTGATGTCGATGTCATTGTTGGTGTGATGTGGATGATGTTGAATACCACTTCCCATACGGATAAACCTACGAAAGAGAATTTGAACAATTAGTCAAATACACATGTATGTGTGTAAGGAACATATAAACGAGTATGGAAAATGAAAAATGTGAAAAAAGGAACATGTGCACTTGATCTATGATGAAGAAAGAGTGTAGAAAGGATCTTGCAAATGATGTCGACGCGTAATTTTTTTAGGTGATCTAATGCCAATGAAATTGAAGAAGTGTAGGGAGAATAGTTTGGTGTCATCCTCTAATCTTTTAATTACTTCCTACAATGTAGAACCACACTTCAGATGGTGTGTATAAACACATGTGTTAAGGATTGTATGCCCTGTAAAATCCATTTTGTGTGGAGTTCTGTAGACTATGTTGAACTACCAATCGCTGTGTAATTACCCCTGGTCTCAGGCATCTAGGAAAGGCCGTTGTGGTAAGGACCTAAGTCGATTCTCATTACATCTAAAACTAAAAACTATGTTGTATCGGTAGTGTGTTGTGATATATATAACATTGTATGGGGTGAATGATTCACCCATATGATGCCCCCTCATTTAGGGTGCATGTGACGTCGTTGAAGGAGTATGCGGCCCAAAATAGGATCGACCATTATGTTGAAAGCAAAGGTGCCTGGAGGGGAAGGGAATGTGCTTGGTAAAAACCAAGGTACACACAATCAAGTGGCTACGGAAATAAGTGTTAATACAAGCAAAAACAAACACTCATGCAAAATACAAAATGTAAGCTAGTAGACATGAAGACAAAGTGTAATCTAAGATGCGGGTAAACACACAAGAAGATAATGTAGACCAAAATAATCGGAGTTACAAACAGAGGACATCACTCATTATGTCACGAGACAATCAAGGCCATAATGAATGTAAAAATTAGAGAACAAGCAAGACATAGAACAAAGCCCACAACCAACGACAAATAGTGGTAAACAATGTATCGAGAAAACCATGGACGTAAATAGTCTGCATAACAAATGTTACACATGAAGCACCTATTAGCACGTTAGAATGATAAAAATTATATCAAAGCATGTGGAATCCAATAAATTAATATGTTATGAACAAAAAATGAAACAATAACACCTGTGATGTATGAAAGTGGATGCCCCAGAGCCGCTATGGGGGTAGTACTAGTACTTATGCCAATCATCTATGTTGTGTGTAATAGATTTGTATAATCTGCGATCACAACTAGAAAAGAAAGTGAAAGTGCATGTGTGAATGATAAAAGATAATGGAATACAAGATATCTATCTAGCATGTGTAATAAGATGAACATGTAACAAGTAAATGTAAGCAAGAGTAAATACAACCAAGATATGCAATAAAGTATGATGTGGATGGTACAAAATGGAATGCGGTGTGAATGATAGGAGCAACATGCCCTTGAGTGGGTGGCAATGTATGCAAATGAGGTTCGTTTATTTATTCCCCCTCAATAGTCAAGAATGAACCGTAAACTAGAGTTCGTCATCCGGAAAAGGTCTGAAGGATGTGTCGTCATGTGTTAGAAACGAGTGATGAACTAAACATGGATTATTGATCATAGAATGATGATGATATCTAATGTAACATATGGATGAGTAATCATGAGATTGTAGAATGAGGTGATGATTTTTCCTCAATCGTATATCACTAGGTGCATGAATTGGAAATCTAGAAAGGGGTGATGATTTAGCATAAAGTGTATGTCATTATATGAGCTATCTAGGAATGTCACACGATGAGATGATTGGATGATTAAACATGTGAGTTTTATGAGGTCTATTTGATATATATACCCTCAACAGTCGAGTATGGACCGCGGTACTAAAGTGCGTAATAGGGTAATGACCGCAACATTTAGAAGTAAATGTAAGAAAAATGTAGTGTGAATGTAATGCAAAGTGTATAGTAAATGTTGCGAGAGAAGATGTCTGAGATGTGTAATGTGTAATTTTACTAAGAAATACTAGGGATATGTGTGGTGAATGTGTCTAGTGTAAAAATGTGTGAGAATGCGTATTATGTATAGTGTGTAGTGTGTGAGGTTCATGTGTATAATATTCCCTCAACAGTCAAGTGTGAACTATAGCACAAGAGTGAGTCATAAGGTAATGAATGTTGCTTTAAGTGTAGTATTTCTTAACATGCGTGACATTGCATGGGTTCTTGAGTGGTTTCCCCAAAAGGGTGGCAAGGTGATAAACTCCACAACCAAACTTGTCAAGTGATAATGTAAGGGCCGAGCCAATTACTCTTAAATTTTCCTTTAAGAGGAGCTTTAACGTTTGTATTTTTTTCTCTTTAAAGATGAGGTCTCCTATGTTAAACTTGCATGAGGACGAGTTTTACAATTGTGTGTGTGTGTGCGATATGAGATTGATATGCATGAGATGTTTGTTTGAGTGCTTAGACAAGACGTGTGTCTAACATCTCTAACTCATGTAGGTGGTTTTCATTATATTCATGGTCTTTAGGTATGCCTTTGAACGAAACACGTAAGGAGGGTATCTCAAGTTTGAGTGGAATGACGACCTCAACATAATAGACCAAAGAAAAGGGATTTGCATTGATAGGTGTGCGCACACTACTACGATAAGCCAAAAGAACATAAAATAGTTTATCATGGCAGTCATCACCACTTTGGAAGCAACTATCTTATGTAAGATTTTGACAATGGTTTTGTCAGTAGCTCGAACTTGGCCATTGTCTTGCAGGTAATAAGGAGTAGAAAATGATTGTTTAATTTTGACATTTGTAGTTTTATCACCACCCATATCATAACCTCCTTATTTTCAAAGGCAGATCCATTATTAGTGATAATAGCAGAGCGCACCAAAGCATGTTATGATATGGGTAGTGATAAAACTACAAATGTCAATACCTGTCAGACTTCACAAAGTGGGATTGCTTGACCCATTTTGTAAAATATTCGATAGCGGAAGTAATAATGAATTTATGTCCATCAACTAATTTAGGATTTATCATGCCAATGAGTTCAAATCCCCAAATGGAAAATGGCCAAGTGGGCGCGATCGGTTGGAGATCATATGTGGGTGCTTGATAGAGGTTCCGTATCGTACCCAAAATTATAGGTACTACACCGTTGGAACAACGTTACACGTGCCCCAATGATGATACAGGTCTCCTCGTAAGGTGTTCGGGATCGAAAAAGCTCTCCAAGTATACGTTAACATCCCACACACCCTTCTTAGCCCCTACGTGCTTTGCTTTTTCCTTCCCCCTCCTTTTCTTTGATTTTCGGTCTTGATGGAAACCGCCGCCCAGGCAGAGCGGCGATCCTTCAGGCGTTTTCCAGAATGCTCTTTTAACGTGACTCGTGTAAATTTTCAACGTTTACAGCCTTTTTTCACCGCCTTTGCTTGTATTTATGATTCTGGTTCCCTGGAATAGTGTTTTGGCATTGTTTATGGTTTAAGAGATCAATTTGGTTTTCACCTTTGGGTAAATAGGATTCTATAAATAGCTAGCTTGTGCTCAAGCAAATGGCCCCTCAAATTTGCCTATGAATTTCTCATTTCAATAGCTTAGCCTTTCAATTTTGTTTAGGATTCATAGTTTCATTTGTTGTATGCATGGTAGTGTTATTTAGCTGTTAGAAAGCCACATATTCTCCTTGTGCAAGTGTTGTTATTATTTCATCCCATCAATTGGAGTAGGATAGTTTGATTTTCAAGTAGGAAGCCATTAAAGTTTCGTGTTACGCTCGTCGAATAGGATAGTTTTAGATTCTGGATGTTTTATGTTGCATGACTCGAAATAAATCCCGCTAGGAATCGCATAAGCCAAGCTCTTTTCTCTTGCACTATCCCTCTCCTATTCGCATTATATTCAATCGCATCCTAAGTTGCCTTTGTTCCAATATTTACTTACATTGATGCTAGCATTACGAGATTTTCTCGGATCCACGTGAGCACAAAGCAACGAGGAGATCACACTGAGGGGACAAGGCCACACACCATCGAATTCGCCACTATTCTACAAAATCCAGGTTAAAGCTTTCAAAGTTCTACTTAAAGCATATCAAATAGAGTAGCCAATCATTTCATTCAGTTAATTTTACTTTCGATATTGCTAGGGAAGTTGTGGGGATTGATAGTTTCTGAGAAACTATGATTCACTCCTCACTCCTGAGGTAGGATCAAGAGTCTTTCAAATAGATTAGATCAGTTATCTGGTTACTTAGAATAGATTCACAACTGCACAAACAAGTAGCTACACTTGGCTGCTTTGTTTTTTAATTTTATTATTAGTTTAGTTTTCAATTTCTAGATATATTAGATAATTGCTCTTTTAAATTCTGTTTAGTAGCTTATCAAAAATGTCAGATTTAGAAATATACATAGATATATCTTGCGTAGTCGGTTTATTCTGTCATTAATTAGCTTTACATCATTTCCTTTTGCATGACAATCATGGGACCTAGGGAGCCCAAAGAATACGTATTCGAGCCTATCGTGCCTCAACCCAATCTTGTCACAACAATAACTGATATAGACCAGAATCTTAGAATCCAAGTCTTCCAAACAACAACAGACTTACAACAGATCAACTCATGAGTTAAGAGGGTTAAACATAGAAGACGACCAAGCACACATATTCTGGTCAAACCAGCCAAACTACAGGTTACCTTAGATAAACATCCGCATGACTGTAGAAGGGCTTGAAAGAGAGCAAACATTCGGTTGTGACCCTTTGGTCCCACAGCCAGACGCAGGAGATATTCTCACTGATATAGACACTAACTTAAGAATTCAGGTTGCAAGAATGCCTATAAGATACTCTGAAAAGATTACACAACTGTTAATTCTGAACATAGAAGCTGAAAAGGCATACGACTATTGGATACTAGGGATTAGGGACTGATTCCGCACATGACCATAACAGGTCCACAACAACCACGAATCTACGGTTGTGATCCACAAATCCCACAACCCAACGAGTCCACAAGTCAATCCGATGTTGATGCTGGCTTACGCACATTAGTATTTAGATCCACTCCACTTTCGCCTATCATAATCACACAGTTATCCTTGTTGGATATAGCAGCTAACAAAGCTAAGGATTTCTGGACTAGACCGGAGAATCACCCGTAGAGTCCACTATATCCATCATCCATCCTATGACCCTATCTGGAGATATACATGAAACAATCCCAGGTCATTTTCCTCGTATCCCACAACCTATAGATCGGATCATGCCAGAGCTCGATATTGATTGGAGCCTTCGAGCAATCATCCTCACTAACCGATCTATCACACCAGTTCAAGTTAGGAGGGCCTTCTTTGCCTTAGATTTGTAGATTCCATTAGTGCGTGTCGAAGATATAAGATTGCCTAACTAGTTTACCCATACCCCACGTATAATCTATCCCACCGGCTGTCTCAGCATGACCTCGGGAGGTCAGGTGCGAGGAAGAGTTACTTGTAGATTCCCATGCTCGCTTGTCACTTTTCCATCATACATTAATGTGCTTTTGAAACTTGTCACAATGAGTAGCATATTTGAGGTAGTCATACTCCATGGTAGGCTAATAATATCCCCAACGTATAAGCTTTTGAGACATAGCTTTTCCATAGAAATGTCTACCACACATGTTGTCATTTATTTATGAAATAGTAGTAGGAATACTAGCAAGCTCGAAAGCAATGTAATAGCTGGCCATCAATTGCATGTTTGAATAATTTTGTCCCTAAGATTACATAACGAGTATCCTCACATCACAAAAATGAGCTTTATGAGGTTACAAAGTATCTGGAATGGTCTGTTTATATAAGAAGTTGTAAATGGGAGTAAAAAACAATTCGAATTTATGATCATGCGAGCGATGACGCAAACTGTAAGAGGTAGAGTGGAAATGGAAGGATGTCACAAGTATGTAATGATGAATGTGGCTTGCTCATCGGTAATATCTTGTGGGATAAGTGATGTTGCACTAGCCATGACGTCTCGCATGACGATTATCCTTATGAGGAATGATGGTGATGGAATAAAACTTAAATGTAGCCAAGAAATCTTTAAAAAGCATATTGTATGGAATTGAATGTTCTTCCCTTGTGTTATATGTGTCATTTACTTTATTTATGATAAGATAGGAATCATTGTGAATGCATATGTTATGAATGAAGAGCTTTCGAGTGACGAGAAGGCCAAGAATGAGAGCTTCGTGCTCAATGATGTTATTTGTGCGAAAAACCCTAAGCGAAGACGTTGAAGGGAAGTGCATCACCCTATAGAGTGATGAAAACTATCCAAGCCCTAGTGCGAATGACAACGAGACCAATCAAAGTACATTGTTCATGTATCAGGATTGATATTATAGGTAGCGAAATCATCACGGAAGGAATCAGAGATGGGTGAGGCATTGAGAAGGGTTCTGCGCTAGCTAATTGATCTGATATGACCTAGCGTTTAATTACTTTACTGGTATGAACTTGAAATCAAATTCAGTGAGAAGCATAACCCAATGTGCTAGCCGTCCTGATAGATACATACTAGATAAAAGGTATCCTAATGGATTGACCTTGGTTATAATATGTACCTCATTCTTAAGAAGATAATGACACAATTTATCTGCCACAAATACAAGACCGAGACATAGCTTTTTGATGTAGCTATAGTTGCATTCATAAGAGAGAAGCATTTGAATGATGTAATAGATTGCCCTTTCACATTGAGAATCATTATGTTGTCCCAACAGGGCCCTAAGGCATGAAACATGATGAAGATGTATAATAAGAAAGGTCAATCATCTAGTGGGGGGACTAAGATAGACAAATTTAAAAGATATGATTTTATGTTATCAAATGTCTGTTGGCACTTCTTATCTCATACAAAATTAGTATCCTTCTTCATGAGGTGTGTAAATGGTTGATTTTTATCAACAAGTTGTGCAATGAATCACCAAATAGCTTGAATTTTTCCTTGTAATGATTGTAGTTTATGTAAATTTTTAGGCGGAGGCATGTCAACAATGGCTTTAATCTTATTGGGATAGATTTCAATGTCACGTTGCGAGATGATATATCCAAGGAGTTTACCGGTTGTGACCCCGAAAATAATTTTTTCGGATTTAGGCATACATGGTATTGACGTAAGCTTTCAAATAGCATTCATAGATCTTGTGCATGGGTGGAATGACATTTGGATTTAGCCAATATGTCATCAACATAATCTTTGATAATATTGTGAATATAATCATGAAATATGTGCGTCATTGCTCATTGATAAGTGGTCCTAATGTTTTTAAGGCCAAATGGCATGACAATGTAACAAAATGTATCCCATGGTATGGTGAAAGATGTCTTCTCTTGATCAGTGGGGTTGATTTTAATTTGATTGTAACCCGCAAAACCATCCATGAAAGAGAGGATATCATAGCCGGTAGTATAATCAACAATGAAGTCAATATGAGGCAAGGGGAATCTATCCTTGGGATAAACTTTATTTAAATTGTGAAAATTGGTGCAACAACAAATGCGGCCATCTAGTTTTATAACGAGTATGATATTGGATACCCATTCTAGATAATCAACAACACAAATGAAACCAATGTCGAGTAATTTTTGAATTTCTTCCTTGACTAGGAGTGCCACCTTGGGGTGCATTTTACAGATTTTTTGTTGAACTAGTTTCGCACCTTGGGGTTAAGGACAATGTTATGCATTGAAACATATGGATCAATACCTGGCATATCACTGTAGTCCCATGGGAAAATGTCAGAGAAGTTGTGTAGTACTTGCTTGATATATTTTTTATCTCTAGGCATGAGAGAGGCAACTAACAAAACCATGCATGGATTTTCAGTTGCTCCAAGGTTATATTGAATAATTTCTTCATTAAGAAGGGTAGATCAATCGTTCACTTATGGATATGTAGGAATAGTATCAGGAGGATCAGTGTCATCAACATGTGTATCAACGTCTCCAAAGTAAGAAGTAGTATTAAGGGACAATGAAGATCGTCTCTTATGGTGAAAGGAAGGGAATTGATCATAAATCCCCATGTGTTCTAAAAGAGCATCATCAATAGAAAAAGTGTCTAAATTATCCCAAATTCCAAAGACATTAGCACAAATGAGTTCCGGATGGATGAGATGAAGTGAAGAGGTGTATAAGGCGGTATAAACTTCCAAAGGAGGGATAGGTGGGGGATGATATCCTAATCGATTTTGTGAGATTGTGTGGGAAGGTCCTCCAAAGTGTTGTGATTCCAAATTCTTGTTGACCTAAGCTCATATCAGAAAATCCATAATGGTGCAGGTATTCATATCCTAACCCATATTTAGAAAAGTCTTGAGTAACATAAGAAGAACTAGGAGTTTCACTAGATTGTTTAATAGAATGACAATACGTGAAAGGTGATGGATCAACCAAGATATCATAAAAAACTCCCTGATAACGGAATTTGAGTAGTGTATGAAAGTAGAGGGGACCACATGCATGGCATGAATCCAGGGCTGCC
This sequence comes from Taxus wallichiana var. yunnanensis, assembly GCA_018340775.1. Taxonomy (NCBI): domain Eukaryota; kingdom Viridiplantae; phylum Streptophyta; class Pinopsida; order Cupressales; family Taxaceae; genus Taxus; species Taxus wallichiana. The sequence continues at coordinate 950,954,305 of CM031240.1, forward strand.
CAAGAAGAATATTATAATTAAGATTATTAGGCATGACATGGCATGGAATAGTGATTGTACATGGACCAACAGTGAGGAAGTTAATAGTACCTAAGACACACTTGGGAATATTGTCAAAACCATGAATGGAGACTGATGAAGGAGCTAAAGAATTTTTTGAAAGACCTAAGTGATGAAGAAAATCTATGTTACATATGTTAAGGCCAGATCCATTGTCAACAAAGGTGCATTTAACCATGACATTGTTAATACAAACCTGAATATATAAGGGGGGTCATGATCTAACATTGCTTGGGAAGGTAATTCATATGATGTGAAAGTTATTTGATCCTCATTAAGAGATAAAGTGGAAGTAAACTTATTGTATACATATTCGAGTGATGTGTGAGGAGGAATATAAGTAGTAGCTAAATATTTTTAAGCTTATTGATACAATCAGGATGATTCTATAGATAAACATGGATAGAGATATTCATGATTAGAAGACCTTAAAAATATGAGGATTGTAAGAGTGTGAATGATCAAGTTCGGGTTCACCAAAATGATTATACAAAATGTGGAATATTATTCCTAATCTTAATGCAAGATTATAGTAAATGAATAATAAATTAAGTACAATGGATACACTCAAGTAAACTAAGTAATGAATAATTAAACCCTAATTGCAAAGAGAGGGTAAAAGGCCTTAGTTGATTCACAAGAAAGTCCGAATGGACCAAAGCTTTGACAGGCAAGACAGAGAGGAAGAATCATCACACAAAATCCTGGAAAATGTAGATCTACAGTGCAGAGCGCAGGACTCGGGGTGCCTGGAGAGGGACAGGCACTCGCAGTGCCCTAGTCCCATTTCTAGGAACCTAGTCTACGAAAATGCTTAGAAAACCTCTTCTAAGGTGTCACAAGATGTTCACCTTTTTCACTTTTGATCACTCCAAGGTCACACCAAGATCACCGAGGTCACTGTAAACCTGCAATAAAGTATGAACCTGTAAAACCCTCAAATAGACATCAAATCCTAAAAAAAAAAATGCAAAATGAGAGGTTGGACTGTCCTCAGCTGTCACAATGGTGAACTTATGACTAAACACACGCACTATATATCAGAATTAATGTAGTTTTGTGCATGTGTGGAATTTTGCCCTAGGTTGCTCTTGTTCCAATCGCACTTTGATAACGAACAAGTAGCTAGATGTAGAATGTAATAAATGTGTGCATGGAATAGAATGAACTTCCCTCTTATGAACTGTGTACACAAAATAACCATCCCGTGTGTCCCTTGTGATGGTGTTAGATGGATATAATGAAGCTCTTAGATGTTTGGTGGATGCAACCTTAGGTGGTGATAGCTAATGCTTAGTGCTTGGTCCTTTATTATGATCACATAACTTCATATTTATATGATTCCTTTGCTTAAATTTCGTAATTATCCCGAAAAGGGTGACTACCAGAAAGATAAGATGCTCAAATGGATAGAAAGGACCCAAAAAGTGTGAGTAAACTAAAAGCGGACATGGGCACCCAGAGGGGATGAGGGCACTTGGTGTTGTCATCCTATTTGGACACGGTGTTTAGGATGACAAATGCCAAAGAATAAAAAGGCAGACTAAGCAAGTAAGGGTGTAAGACCAAAAACAACAATAGAAAGTAAAGCAAAGTGGCCAAATACATGGGTTAATTAGTAATTTTCTTACTTATGAATCATATGAATAGTAGTATGTAATCAAGACTAGATAATTACCCAAAGTGCGTGATTGTGTGCCTACAAATACCCTTCCAAAGCTTCTTACTCATATTCCTCTTCTTCTTCCTCATGGATGGGTGACATAGTCTATATTGGTTTCTTCTCCTTCTTTGCAGCCTTTTGCTTTATGCTCGCCTTATATAGAATGTGAAACACTTCATCCTCCTCATTATGTTGCTCTACTTCAACCTTTTTACATGGCCTTAAGAAGTAGAATAATCTACAAGCATCCTTATTAACCACTATCGTATTTTATGGTTCAATAACATATATATCCGACTTCTACCTTTCCACCAAGGTATTCTTTCCAAGGTAAACATTTTTGGTGCACAGGAGGTGAATATCTACGTCGATGTACTCTACATTAATTTTAATCTTAAAAACATTAGCTTTTGATTTACTAATTTGATAAAATAGCTTATTGTGAATCCATAAGGGAGTTTCAATCAAGATGACATACTCTTATTTTATCAAAGTCCATGCAAAGTGAGAAGTGCTTCATAACACAAAATTGGGTTTAATCCTATAATAATTCTAGTAGGTGTCTCGAGATGTGTCATTCATCTTCAAATGATTTTATTAAATGTATTAACCAATTATCTAGATTATCCTTACATGCCTTTGTAACGGTATTCAAACAAGTGTGATTCTTGTAGCAATTACTATTCTACATACGAAATTCCCATTTTAAATCCCCATCACCTTCTTGCACAACAATCTCATTGTAAACCAATAAGATGAGGATCACACGCCAAACTAATTTTCCTCTAGAGACATGAACTTCCTCCACATATTTGACCATGCACTCTGTAATATAATGTTATATGTTGTACCACATTCCTTTTGCCATCTTATGTTCCATATAGAGGAAATTCTTATTTACCTCTACCCGCCTTTTTGAACTGTCCATTTCAAAATGACCGGATGTATGAATACTCTTGTTCTTGAGTTGTTAATCTTTACTGATGGAGAGGATGTGTCGTCCCCTTTTCTATTTTAGTTCATATACAATCTTCTCAATTTCATCATCTTCTCTAAATGGCATATCGAGTTCTTCATCCATATAGATGAAGTTGGTTTCCCTATGTATACATGAAGTGATGATTTTCATCCTTTGTCTCACGAAGTAGAAGTAGCCTTCATGGATGTGTAAAACCAAAAGCGTATTAATTTCGAGGTGTTTACCAAAATAAGGTAACTAAAGTAGTTGTTACACTTCCATGTCTTCTGCAAACACATGTTTTATATTGTCTTCAAACATATTGCCCTCTATTGAAGTATTCCTATTTGTTTTGTACCATGTATTCCTTTTCAAACATATACTCATGGCCGGTGCACAATGATTATAGTCATTGATCTTACTGAAGTTAATATTGACACCCAATTTTCTCCACACACCTTTCACGCAAGTCTGCATCTAAAAAATATTAGAGAAAGATGCCAAAATTTTGGGGTTTTTCTTTACTTTTATTATCAACATCATTTTTGGCACCTCTTTATACCTACTTCCCATGAGATAAGGTTAGTGCTTATTGTAGACACCCTAAAATATCACATTACACATTCTAAATCTCCGAAATCACACCATAATTACTTCACAGTACATTATGACCATTTTTGCCATTTTCAATCATTTTTATATATTACGCCATTTTACGACATCATCCCAAATAAAATTCTATCATCCCCACATTTCCCTAATTACCTCTATCACTTGCACATGGTCTCAAATTATTAATTGTTCATACTATAAACCATATTGCACTCGTATCACATTCCTATGATGATTAATTAATTAATTTTATCACTCTTATTATTCATTCTCTAACCCAATAGCTAGTTTTGTTAGCTAATTTCATATTAAAATAATTAAACAAATCCTACACATATCCATTTCCACCTCATCTCTTATCCACTCATTTCACTAATTAACATCTCGAGTTAACTAGAGTGAAACAAATAAATTAAAGATAAAATTATTAAATATATGCAAGAGGACAAGTTTATATTAAATCAAATCATGCATTTGAGTTAACTAATTACATCCTATAAAGCATGACATTCAAAAATTAAAGAAAATCTCCCCAAAGCTAAAACTCATGTCACCTTTTTTGGGTGAATAAAACTAAAGACATGAATTTAATATTTCAAAGAAAAAGCTTAAAATATTCAAAATACATGCCACCTTTGTCAACTCAATGAAAACTCACTCAATTAAACTCAAAACAACAACTTATCTTGTCAATCAAGTTCGAAACTCAAACAAATCTCTCCAATCAAGTTTTGATTAGCTTTATATTAGACAAATAAATCATAAAAATCAATGATTCAGGATTCTCTTCCTTTGTCTATAAATAAACACACATTCCTCTCCATTTATCATCTTTGGGATATTTGAAATTTGCATCATTATTGTGTCGAATTAACATTAAATTTTACACATCATTATGTTGTCCAATTGATCATGAATCTATCAATCAAAATCATTCATTCAATCACTTTGCTCGTAGTTGAAATATACTTCCATTCAAAACATATTTGGAGCATCCACATACATTTTATCATTGAGATTCAACAAGCTTGGTGCTTCATTCCAAGCTTTAGCAATCTCATCTGAGGTGGCAAGGAGATATAAAGAAGGGATCAAGTTTACACTTATGTGTTGGTTTCTTTCTATTGTGTAGTATTTTCTTTGTATACACTTGTAAATCTTATTCACCTAAACCTTTTTTCCTCTCTCCTCTTAAATGATATTTGTTGGCTCCTCCTCCATCATGGATGTTGTTACATGTGCTCGTGAATTCTTTTTTCTCTTTTAACATGACTATTTTGAACCCTTGTTGATTTTCCCGTGGTCAACATATATTCCCAAAACCCTCTTTTTGGCATAATGGAATCTACCTCCATGTTAATCCAAACTAAGCTTTTGGAAATATACAAGCCTTGTAATTCCCTTATCTTCTCTTTTTTATCCTCCAAGTCATAAAATATTAAAATACTCAATAATGGCTTTGGTGTTCGAATTCCCTGTTATGCAACTTCACAAATTATCTTTTCTCACAGATAAAATATTCAAAATACAAGTCATTAGAATGAAACTTCCTCTCTTAATAATATTTTTGCAAAACTCAAAGCATTCTCGTCCACATTAGTTCCTTATGCATGCTAAGCTTTCAATTTGCCACCTTTTTACATATATTTCTCATTAGTTGTCACTATATCCCAATTCCAATTCCCACACAATTTTTTGAATTTTGAACTTAATTGAAATGGTGGTGCCATCAATACACATTTTCTCATCTTCTGGTGTATTCCTTGGAAAAATTTCTGTATTTCTTCTCCTTGCACATTTCTCTACACTTTTTCTCTACATTCACAGGCCTTGCATTGCCCTTAACATACCTCAATGTGTTGTTTTCTTTGTGTGCATCCTTGCTTTGTAGAAGCTACCTTGAAAAACACTTTTTATTTTTCACACTTTTGTCTTGTGTACCCTTCAAATTCATTTCTTTTGAACATGTTATCAACATTTTCACTCACTCTATCTTTATTTAGGTGTCAAGCCAATCACATGTTACATTATTTTATGTTTTGCACCAACCTTAAAACCATTTTTCATTTCCAACATTATCAAAGGTTTATATTTTTAGACATTCTGCACCGAACACTAAATCTTGTGTGTGCCCCTTGCACATGTAAAACAAATTTGGAGCTTAATGTGTTGTACTTATGAAAAGGGAATACAAGTTTATCATATAATTTCTTTTTGCTCCAAAGGTGCATACAAAAATGAAAAAACCATGTTTGTATAAACAAAAGTTACATTCTATTTACACCCTAAAAATAGGGGAAAATTTAAGGAAATTGTGGAAAAAACTTATAGAATTGGTGGCGAATTTAGCGAGAACAAGAATCACAAGGTTGTTAAATTGTTTGAAATCAGCGGTCGTGACATTGGAAAAACAGAATATTATTTTTGGATTAAATTATGGATGTAATGGAGAGTGTGGGATAATTTCAACTAAATTTTACAAAAACGTCATGAAGAATTTTTAGTTTTTCAACTTATGAATCGTGATGTTAGTACTCGCCAATTTCAGATAAGTAACAATTTATTATATTAAAGTTATTAGATGGCATTTCATCTAAATGGGTATTTTGATGGACTAGCGATGTCTTAAAAGTTATGTTCTTAAGTGTGAAATCGCAAGTTTTAAATTACAAGGAAACAAAAATTTCTAGTATGAATATCTTGCAAACTGTCAAGGAACATCATCCTAGTTTTACAAGCCATAAATGTTCATTGCAATTTTCTAACAATATGGTGCTAGCTTTTTTATTCACGGTAATAATTTTTACATGCTCTTGATTATTCATATTAATGGATAACTTCACGAGACTCACAAGTTCTGGTATTTTAAGCAACGTGGATATTTTTTATTTCTTTGTCGTTCACAAATTGAGAGGATGAATAATGCATTGATCTGGCAATTTAAACATTTTATGAAGAAATTTCACTATATGGGAGTCACTCATTAACAAACACCTCACATTTATCTATCCTTAAAGACATTGAATCTTAGATGAAAGACTCGAGTTTTCAAAGGAATATTCTACATGGAGCGTTCTATTGGTTTGCAGACCTTGACAACAACTAGCAAGTTCTAGTAAAGGATTAACAACACAATATCAAGAAGCAATGTGGAACCTTTTCATTAGTTCACACCTCAAAGTTGTCGAGACTTTGGCATATAGATAACATGTTACCTTTTCAGTGGTTTGCACTTCACGCTCTAATGGATTAGAGGTAAAAATTGGAATAGTACTAACGAGATATGAGATTCGTACTTACATAGAGCCTCTTCATTGGTTTTTCGCATTGTGACATATTGTTGTAAAAAATTAACAAATCAAAAAGAGGCACTACGTGTCCAACATCTATGGCCCTATAAGTTCAAAGGGTGAATAATGTGAAGTTATCAAAGCTCAATACATGTATAATACTGAATTTAAAAGTGGTGTGACTCACAAAATATATGAAATGACATGGGAAACCATGAAAAGTGGTTAATTAAAGCCACATCGACCATGAAAATACCTGAGTAACTCGAATTCAAGTCCAAGTAGTTAAAAAGGCTTAGTGGAATTGAATGTTGGAATGGTATAAATCGTTTTAGAAATGTTTAAATAAGTTAAAGCATTTCACATAGAATATTATGCGACTGAAAATCAACACGTGACCTTCAGTCACACTCAACCTCCCGAGGTCGTCTTTGGGACAACGAATGTGGAATATTGTAAGGGTGTTGATGGGCAACTATAGGAGAATCAGGGACTAAGATCGGGTAGTATGAATTCCTAGTAGTTGAATTGGTCAAATGGAAATTAGAGGCTAAGTATGGGTAGTGTAAATTCCCTATGGTTTGATTACTTGATTTTATCTACTTACTTGAAAAGAAACTAATTAAATAAAGGGAATAAATTAATGAAAGAAAACCTAACTAATCTAATCTAATATTTTTGTATTTTCTAGAATAACAGTACAGAAGAAATGAAGAAATAAATTACTTCTAATTCTAATTAACAAATCCTATACAAATAAATAGTCGGATGTAGCTATTTATCTGTGCAACAATATACTAAATCTATTCTAATTTAAATGAAGCTTTTCCAATCAATAATTGTGGATTAAATCCTCAAACACACCTCAGAGTCACAAGAAGAATTAAAAGCTTCTCAGAAGCTTTCTTCCCTTGAAACTTCCCTGGTGGAATTTAAGAGGGATTTAATAAAGACTAATTTGAATCTAATTTTGAATGCTTAAAACTATGCAAAAGCTTCTTCCAGAATCACTTCCTTGCAAATCTACAGAGATAGGCAAGGAAGTTATCTATCCTAAGAAAGCTTTGTAGAAGAAAATGATCTAACTATTTGCAACAAATAAAATGATTTCTTCTACTCTATTTGATATGTGTGCGTACGTTCAAAAATAAAGAAATGAAGAAACTCAATAACAACCCCAACCTAGAATTACAGTGTAGAGGCAATGTCAATTATGGTATCACTTTGTCCCCTCAGTTGTCTTTACCAATATTTTGTGTCCACTTGAGTCCAGGGAGTTGGGAATGTAGAGGAAGTAGCAAGAAGAAGGTGCTAGAGCAATGGAAACTTGATGGTAGTTTGGTTGCAATGCAGGAAGAAGAAAGACAACACAAGAGAACAGAGCTTGCATGGGCAATTTCTAGCAAGATTGTGGCGAGTTAAGCTAAGAAGGATGCACAAATAATCTTCGACCATTTTCTTTGAAAGAAGCGATGGTTTTATAGAAGGTTGGATGGGAAGTGCACTATCACACTTGGCAGCCATGGGGTGCCACATCAACACATGAAGGGGTAGTTAAATAATCAATTAGAAATCATAAGTGAAAGAGGAGATTTCCACAATTTAGCCAAGCTTAAAATCAACTAAATTGATTGAGAAATGTGTTCTAAAAGTGAACTAAAGTGAAGTAACACGTGTCTAATTCACGCATGAAGAGTTCTAGAAAATTCACACATGACCGCCACCCTACGCAGGGCGGCGGTTACAAAACCACCACCCAAACAGGGCGCTGTTCATGTAACCGCTGCTAGACAATGTGGTGGTTTTACAACTATAGGCCAAAACTAAGGGAAAATTGATGCGGGAAGCTGCAGAAAAAGTAGAAATGGCTAAGTAAGGTAAAATAGGCTACAAATATAAGTTGTAAAGAGGTTAAGGAGCTCAAACACCTTTGGAAAAGACATGAATCATCATTAGGGACTTTGAACTATTTCCCAACAATGTAGCACATGCAAATTTGGGTGTGTACATATACCTTGTATTCAAACTAATATAGAGCACTTGAAATTCAGAGTTAAGAAAGTGTAAAGGAAAACCAAGAATTTTATACGAAAACTAAGAGCTAGCTCATTAAAAATCTTGTAATCAATGGATTCCCACCTGCACACTTTCTTCATAAACCAACTGTTTGGGGATACTATTTTTGATAAGCAAGTGGTGCGACTAGATCACTACACGACTCTAAAAAAGGAAGTTGAGGAAGCTAGATTGGTGGACGACAGTGAAGAAGCCGACCAAGACAAGAGGTAGTACATGGCAGACCATGTTGTAATCAGATTTACTTAGGTGAATTATGGGTGAAAACATAGACGCCAAAGGGGAATTTTAATGTCCAAAGGTGAGAATGTTATTGGAAACATCATTACCAATGTTTTTTTCAGCTATCATCATCTTCCACTAGAAAACATACTCTTTAACTAGGAAACTATAGAGAAGTGGGGACATAATAACAACATCGTAGTAACACTCTAGTAGCGTACAAATACTAGGAAAATTCAAAGCAAAGGTATCCCCCAAAAATATTATTATTAGATCATTTGGATGAGGAGTCAGAATTGATCGCATGTATAGACTTTTGGTGCACCTAATATTGTGCATGTAAACTAAACATGGGTGCCTCTATTGGAAATGAAAATTAATGACAATAAAGTCCCTAATTTGGTTGGAGTCTTGTCTTTCAACCTCTATAATAACCTTCTAGAGGTTAGGCAAAAGGAGGCTCATTTCTACATGATGTCCTACATGTTAGATGCAATGTCTATAGTTCAACAATTTTAGGGAGTTCCTAATTATACCCCTCAACATCCACACATAGTCCCTACTTGGTTTTCAGTAGTTTGCATATGCACAACTACTAGAAGAACACTAAGGTAGATTTTAACAACTACTATCTCATTGTTTTCAATTCCATCTATGACACTTCAATGCCCAAATGTCGGTGAGAGAATCATCAATTCATTGACTTCTTGGGGAGATTTCTGATGTTATCTAGATTATTCAGGATCAATGTTGAAGGAATCCTCTTCATTCAATTCAAGTTACCAAGATGTGGTCCAAATAAACTAATTTGAGTAGGAGATTGCCTACCAATTTATTCATGTTATCAACCATGTCTCTAAGGAAGTGAAGAAGCGGGGGATGTTTATCCTACTTTCCTTCCATATTGGATCTATAATTATAATTGTCGATAAAGACAAAGAAGGTGACCCCACATAAGACATCTTTCCACCTGGACTACCACACTATGAGGCCCTATGATACAACAATAGAGTGGATTATTTATATAATAGCACTTTAGGCATGGCTACTCATGACTACAAACATCAAATGCATAAGCTTAGTTTTCAAGAATGAAACCAATGATCATATTATAACCATTAATTTGAGGAACGATAATGTTATCTACACTCCTTTAGGATAATTAGTAGGAATTGGTGGAATTGAGCTTAGGACATGGTAGGAAGAAGAAATTAAAGAGTGAGATTTAGATGAAGAGAGTACAAATCCTAAGCAATTGAAGAAGCTTTTGGTTATGGTATTTCATCTTTTTAAAGAAAGAGATGGTCCTTCCCATTTTGAGGCTTCTCGAGCATACCAACTTTAGCCATGGAAGGTATTTTAGTGGTCAATACAAAGGCTTCATCTAACACACAATAGGCCAACACTCCTATGAGTGTTCCTTTGGTAGGTACCATTGTAATTGTGGCTTCCCCGATTCTCCTTTTTCTTTAATTTATTTAGTAGCTATTAGTATTATGGTTACTCCTCCCTCTCAACCATCCTCTTCTTATCCTTCTTTCCTAGTATCATCATTTCTTCTACCTCTTCTTATGAGGATGAGATAAGAGATGGTGAAGATAATTTAGGCCCCATTGGATTTCAAAGTCCACATTTATTTCACGTTTCAACCATTCCCCTTGTTTCTCCGTCTCTTATGGCATCCATTTTGGCCTTAGTATTTTTCCCTTCTCCTACCTCTCCTACACCCATCAATTTCAATATCCACACCATTATTAGCACAAGTGACAGACCACCTTTCTTCTTCTTCTTCTCAGTTTCCATAATGGAACCTATTCAGCCTGTCACTTCCATCATAGTGACAATAGGGGCATCAATTGCAATATCTGCACCCATTGCTTCTACTTCGCCTCTTCCTCTATTTAGTTCGACTTCACCCCTAAATTATTTTGGTACCATTGTTAGGAGATCTTCTTGGGTAAAATTGAAGGCTTCAATGTAGCCTTTTCCATCTTTCCATATCCCTCCTTCACTACCTCCACCATCTTGTTATTTTTTCATCCCTCCTTTGCTCCATTATATCTCTATGTATGTTCCTCAAACCTTTCTACCAGGCATGCCCATGCCACTTCATCCCATCCCTTCCTATCTTCTTGCTTCCCATTTATCTACTTCCATGGCTACCATGAGCTTCATGAGTTAGTTCTTGGCCCCATTTCCACCTCCTCAGCCCCAACCATCACTATCTTGGATCCTAGGGTCCTTACCACAAGTGATGGTACTTTCTTATGCCATTCCTTCCATAGCTATAGTTACTGATTGCCACCCCAGTGGAAAACATGGACACCTCTTGGTATTTAATAAGCAACTACTTCTACTATGGTGTAAACTAAAGACCCCAAAGTGGCTCTAAATTATGAGTTTCCCATAGGCACTCTAAAAAGGGTGATTAAAATGACGCTTACTCAAATAAAAACTAGTGTTTACATGGATACTTGAGGAGGACATTCTCGGGATTTCTAAGAAATATCACACAAGGGAATAAGTTATGGATACTTACTCTCAATCTATCATAGATATTACTTATAAAATGAAAAATGATCTAATTAAAATAGTGCAATCTATAATTGATGCACTCAATGTTTAAAGATAATTAGTTCAAGAGCACATTGTCAAATGTTCACACCGCTTTGGAGACCTTGTATGAAATATTGATCGCCATCCAAATCCATAAAGACATAGCGAGAATAAGGGCTAAGCCAAATCAAAGGTCAACATAAGTGTATGACAAAGCTTAACTCCATGATAGAAAAGCTCTTGTGATTAGACATAAGAATCTTTGCCTCAATGTACTTTATGTTAATAAATGATCTGAGCATAGGCAAGACTTACTTGGAGAGCATTTTGAAAGAAGTAACTAACTGGATGATTTCTATAGAAGGAATGTTAGGTGAATTGGAGAGCACCATAAATAAAGTTATTAAGCTTATGGTAGAATCTCAAATAAATTCAATTTACTAACCAAATGGTAGACTAATCCAAAAAATGTCTTTGATCAACAACTACATGCTTTCATATCTACAATAGCCACAAGCTTTGCTTAGGGGTGATGTAACAAGATAAGTATCTATTATCATGACTTTGGTCACCCATACATGTAATAAAGTATAAAAATTTCACTCCTTAATGAGTCGGTAAGGGATTCATATGGAAAGAGCCCAATTTTGATTCAAGAGGCGTCAAATATGATAAGGCCACTCATTTTGGATGCAGTGTACATTGAAAATGAGTTTAGGGCATGTGCAAACGAGCTCCAAAAAGTTTAAGTGTAGTCCACTCATACAAGGGTGGAAGTTTGAAATAAAGCTCGGGCATGCATATATTTTGCTATTTTCTGATTTATTGTTATAAAATCATGTAAGTCTTAAAAATAGGCAATTCCAACTTTCTTGCATGAAAGATTTGCCTTTTGATTTTTTAAATCTATTTTAAGTCTAAAGTTAGGTGTTCTATCTTTAGATAATCTATTATGAGCCCCAACCGATGGAAAAATTATATAAAAACATGAGTTTTATACCCTCTAAGGGGGAATAATTTTATAGGAAAAAGTATTGTAAAGTCTCGAGGATTATTCATTGAGTTGTTTTGCTACATACGATTTCCCTAAATTGAGGAATTACTTAGAGAGATTGGTTGTGGACCCCCGATAGCGATGGGGGTTAAGGGGGTTCGGGGCCGTGCGCCTGACTGACAGGTTCGAGGAAGTGCCCCTGTAAGCCACATTTTATATGTATTTATGAATTGTGAAATCTGGACCGCCCTATCAAGTCATAGATCTATCGAGTGGTTTTCTATGTTTCCTTGAAATGATAAAAACCCTAATATCTTTAAAGGATCATTATGTATGAGGCTCTTTGTATTAGTGGCAACACTTTGTGAGAGAGATTTTGGTTGGATTGAATAAAAAGGATTAGTCAAGCTTTTCGTGGACGTTCCCCATTTTGGGTAAACCACGTTAAATTTGTGTCTCTGTTTTATTTCATTCTTTTCTATTTTACATTTTCTCGCATTATTCATCATGCTTGTTTATCTCGTATAAGCTGGTATAATCCTAATAGTTTTCTTGGTTAATCATTGTCTGGTTTTCCATATTGTGAAATTTTTAAGTGTGTAGAAGCTACTTTCGTAATCATAGGTTACGATTTAGTTTAATATCATTGAAACAAAGTACTAATGTGTGTATGCAATTGGATATTTTGTTAATACTTTGTGTAGCTAATCTACTATATGATGTTTCATAATCTTCATTAATGTTGTTTGAATTGTGCAGCAACAAGTTCAAATACCAACGTTGAGTGAAATTATTATTGTTTTGGAGATTTTATGTGAATGGATGTGTGTTAATAATATCTTACAACAACGGTCCTTTGACTTCTTGCTCTTATCATATCGAGCATGTGTTATGTTAGGATTAGGTTATTACGAGTACCTAAAGTGAGTCATATAGTGGTGAGTTCAAGCCAACAAGTTTTAAGAAATGTCAAACAAATCTCTTTTTTGCCCTACCCTACCTTCCTTTTTTACAACTTTTTTTGAGGTGGGCCTTATCATAGCTAAAACCTTCCTTTTGAGGGAACACTTAAAATTCAAGATAGGTAATTGTAAACAAAGTAAGAATCTCCAAGTGTTAACAAGTTGCATTCCTGTTATTCCACCACTTGGTTATTTATAAAACCACATACCTCACAATTCATGCTCTTAGTCAACCCCTCTAAGCTTCAAAATGAGTAGGTATCATAAAAATTCCCCATTTTTGCATGTGGGTGTAACAAACGCTCATCAACAATTCTCACAAGACAAATATAACATCTAAATATTATCTTGACGTCAATGGTTTGTTATAAAACTAATTATATTAATATGTATACTATGTGACACAAGTTAAACGTATATCAATACTATAAGTAAACTACATTATTCCCTTATGAACACCTAGTAGAGATGGTGGGTTGGTCACAACATAATGGAAATTTGTAAGAGTAAGAACTTTCTCAAATGATCCAAAAAGAAACACCAAAAAAACTCAAATATAATCAAATAAATTAAAGCTTGAGTACTTGTTATCACTCTAAAGAGCACCTTGAGTGAAGAAGTGCAAGCAATCCTTCTCTTTAGTTGATCAATGGGAACTTATTTGAGCATGGGTGACTCAAGTTGAGAAGAACTCTCGAGTGGTTTGGTTCCCTGAATCAATCACCTAAACTCGTTCTCTTATGGTGTTGAGGGGAGAAATATCACAAACATAACATAAAACATGTAAAATAGGTGATTCACCAATTGTTGGATGCATATGACAACACAAAACACACTAGTTGATGTGAAATGCCCGAAAATAATCACTTCATCTACTATTTGATTGGATTCTACTCTTCTCAAAAGGCATTAATAAGCTATTGACAAAGGATAAGAGGGTAGATTTGGGTCTATTCCACTTCCAAAGCAATTTACAAACTAAAATAAACTTAAAATGATCTGAAAAAGATTTAAATCTATTTAATGGAGGTTTTGAGACTCATGAACACTCAAAGGAAGAAAAATATTCAATAACACACCCATAAACTTGTTCTAACACACTTCAAATCAGCTGCAAATGGAGGAAACAATCTTTATTACTTCAAAAGGGTGTTGTAATACAAAACCGAGATAGCCTAGACATGTCAAAATAATAAGTCCCCTCATTGCTTCAAAACCAAGGGTACATATAGCAAAAGGAAAGAGCAATGACTCATCTCACTATCCAAATATAGCACTTTAATGCGAAATCAACTAAAATTAGCTAGTTGGAGACAAATCCAATACTAGCTATATTTGTCCTTACATGCATGATTTGACCCCCTTCGTGCATATAAAAATGAAAGTAATATTAACAAAACTATTATTAATGTACATGATGTTACAAGGCTGAAAACATAAGTTACATGGTCTATTTATTCTTTTTGACTTTGATCAACCCTCCTTTGCAAAAGATAAGGAAAACATGCGTTCTTTGAGCTAGTTTTGAGGTAATTATTGCTAGCCTTAGCAAAAATTGAGGTAAATCCCTTGGCTATTTTGGCTCTTGGTGTATCATGCATGAGGTAATATTTTGTCCCCTTTTTTTTGGCATAAACATGCATAATTATCACCCCTTACAAATAATTAAAACAATTACAAACCAAACAAACCCCACCCATGGGCAAATGACTAAAATGTTTTAAAAGGTTAAGTTTCCCTAACCATAGGTAAACATTGACCATGGTTAGGAAAAAATGGTTGAGCCCCATTTTGAATTAGGTTAGAAACCCTAAAATTGATCATTTTTGCATCCGGTGTGGAGGCTCTGTTTGTGGGGAAACCTTGAAATTTTTTCGACATGGCTGTCATTTTCAAGTTTGGGAGCTCTGTTTTCATTGGTGGTTTGAGTGGGTGCTTCCATAGCTCATTGTAGTGCTTCTTGAACTCAAGCTCGAGTCTTACTCTATTGTCTCCCTTGAGCTCTATTTAAACAACCCAAGCTAGGTTAAGTGTCGTGTGGCTCTGCATTCTTCAACCAGTTCCTCTTTGCCACCATGGGTTTATGTCTTTTCATTTTTGGTATGAGGCCTTGTTGTTTTCCTCTTGTTGGGTTTGAGTTCTTTCCATAGCTTGTCATTATCCCATGTTGTCTCCATGGTTCCATTCTTGATTTTGGTGTTTTGATTGCAACCCAACTCACCACTTGTATTTGAAAAGTTCATAGCTTGCCGTGTTATTTTTGTATCTCAACTTTGTTTTCATCTAGGCAAGGTTTGTTTGGACCAGCTTGATGTAGATGTGTGTCATCGATGTGCTCTAGGTGATTGTACGAATGAAAATTGACATGCAACCTTCAACCGCACTTGACCCCCCGAGGTCATGCTCGGAGTAGCTAATGTTGAATGTGTGTGGCTAACTATAGGAGGATTAGTGACTAAGATCTAGTAGTGTGATCTTCTAGTAGCCGAGTCGACAAAGGGGAGATTTAGAGGCTATAAATGGGTAGCGTAAATTCCTTCACATCGGGTTCACCAATTTATACGGATGAAAATTGACATGCAACCTTCAACCGCACTCAACCCCACGAGGTCGTGCCAGAGCAGCCGATGTTGAATGTGTGTGACTAACTATAGGAGGATCAGTGACTAATATCTAGCAGTGTGATCTCCTAGTAGTCGAGTTGACAAAGGGGAGTTTTAGAGGCTATGAACGGGTAGCATAAATTCGTATGGTTTATTTTCCTAACCCAATCTAAGTGCTAAAATAATTTGAAGTTTCCATGTAAACTGAATTAAATTAACAATCTATGCTACTGTTAAAAGGAACTAATCTAAACAAGTCACAAAACTAAAATATTACAATCACAAACAACAATTTGCTTCTATTCTAAATAATTAAAATATTTCTACACTAAAACTAAACAAGCGAGATAACTCGATGTGGTTATTCACCTGTGTTGAGTGTATTGAAACTAAACTAACTTAAAACACACACTTTTCCAAATGATCTATGATGTGTAGACAACCTCCTACAGATATTATCTCCTTCAGATCCACAGGGATGGGAAGAAGAGGATTCAATCCTTTGGGAGCTGCTATTAATGATTTAAACCCTCTTGGAAATCAACTAATTGCTTGCAAATGAAAGGAAATTGATTTATACTCTATTTGATATGATGTAACAATGATAAATTGTAAGAATGCAGGAAATCAAACAACAAATCCAACTGGAATTCACAGTAACGCAGGTAAATCCGGTTGTGTAGTAATTTTTCCCTCGTTTTTCCTTTCTTTCTCCAAGTGTCCATATGAGTCCAAGGGATTGGTAATGCAAGAACAACGGAAAGAGGATGGTGCTTGAGCAATGAAAACTTGAAGGCAGTCTGGATGCAATGCAAGTAGAAGAGAGATAACACAAGATATCTGAGCTTGGCAATGCAATTCCTAACAAGACTTTGGCAAAGAATGCAATACAAGATACATAATAATTCTCAGGGCCCCTTTGCTTGAATACAAGCATGGAATATATAGAAATGGAGGATGGGAGGTGCCTTCATGCACAAGGCAAGAAGGAGCAGTTCCAACCCATTAAATCTATTTTAAAATAGGAGGAAGGAGAACCAAACAATCAAAGCTAATTTTAGACAATTCGGCTCACGGATGCATGCAAAAAGTGAAGTTAAGTGAACCATCGCATGTTAAAACACGTGTGAAGAATATGGAAAAAGCGGGCAGACCGCCTGCCTGCACAGAAGGCGGCGCTTTCGGGACCGCCGCCCGTGCAGTGGTGGTGGTCCTGCATCGAAGGCCAAAACATGCGCAGAAAGAGGGAAGCTGGAAGAAAGCGTGGGAAGGCTAAGTAAAGATGTCTAGGCAACAAATATACACTGCGAATGGAAATTGGAGCTCGAACACCTTCTTGAAAGGAACTGAATCATCATTGGGGACTTTTGTAACTGTTTTTCGACAATGTAGCACATGTAATTTTGGGTGCGTATAATGAGCTCTGTTTTTATGATCTCCAAGCATTGCATTTGGGCTCGGTCATTATTTAACCTCTCGGCCCCACTTGGATTACATGCTTGGGGTTTCGTGTTTGAGGAGCTCACCCCTATAGTAGTTTGCCCATTGTGAATTCTTCGCTATGTTATTTTTGTCACTTCACTTGATTATACCTTGAGCTCGATTGTGTGCTTGAATTAGGTTCGTGTTTTAACCCAACCCTTGCTTCACCTTGTATGAATTGGGTTTCCTTTTTATACTTTATGGGCGAGTTCCCTTTCATCAACTTGACAGTTTCCCTATTTAGGGCTTGACGAGTTACCTTTGGGAGAGCTCGGCCATGCAATGTTTCAACTCACCATGGATTGTGTGGCTCGACTCACCGTGTTTGGGACTCAACTCTCCCTATATCATTTCACTGCAGATCCACTTGTTTTTCACAACTTAGTTTGAGCTCTTGTTCATGAGCTCCCTGTGCCAAAAGGGTAAGTTTTTTTTTAGTTTTATTCGAGCTTGATGTTTGAGAAACTTGGGGTCTTGAGAAAATAACCCATATCCTTTGATTCATGACTATAACATACTTCAAAGGCCATTTCGTCCTGAAAATGATAATAAAAATTGGTACTCTCACATTTACAAAATGCATGGCTCCATCATTAGATCTGAAAATCTATACCCTCATGTTTCATTTTGAATACTTGATGGAAACTTGGTAATTTCACATTTCTTTCTAGATGTATGATTATCATTTTCTTGAGCCTCCCTGTAGATATCGTTTATGCATTTCTCTTTATTTCGGTTGATGGGTATGGCTGCAATATGTGACATTAGAGCTCTTTATAAAGGAATACATGAAGCACATTTTCTTGATTAGTTGATGCATTCTCAGTAAAAATGGAACATGTGTTTTAGAGATTATACTTTGTAATAATGAATGAACTCTATTTTTACCTTGGATGGTCAGTTGTCTTTTTAGATCTCGAACATTTGCATTCTCATTATTTTGTCTTTGAAAATTTCCTTATATGAAAACTATCGAATATCTCCAAGTCTGAAAAATCTTGCACTTCTTGTGACTTGTTCTCATAAAGTTGTATTCTGGTGTTTCCATATCACAAGAACCTGCAAATTTGAGCTCTTTTTGAGTTCAAGTGATTCATATATTATGTACCTTACACACTTATATTTACAATGGTGGTGGCAAAATTTTACATTCATTTCCAGATCTAGAACATTACATTCATGTAAATTCATATTTTGAAAATTTGTCTTATTCTCGAAATATGTTTTGCAAATCTATATTATTTTCCTCATTCAGATTTATTCATACTTGTTGATTCTATTGAAAACCTGAAATTGTTCATCATGTTTTGCACTCAAAAGCTTTTCTTTTCAAGATCTTGAATATGATGTTCCTTCATTTTTAAAGAACACACATACATCTGAAGCTAGAAATACAATGAATTTAAGGAACCCCAAGCTCTAATCATCTTCTTCTTTTCCTCATTTAGGTACATTGGAGCAACAAAGTGGATCAAGCTTGGAGTAAGTGGATCAAGCTTGAAGCACCCATTCGTAAGGAAGGGGATTCATCTTTTAGGAAATGACGGGTCCCCTTTTCTTCCTTTCATTTTTTAGCTTTTAATTTATCTATATTCTTTGCTTAGATAGTCATATCCCACAACTTGTGTGGGGAAACTTGTACAATTTCATTATGAATATATACAAATGTTTTATGTAATGAGTTGTTTGTTGCTTCTTTTACATTTCTTTTCATTTGCATAACTAAATGAACATCGAAACTCGATTGTCTAACACAACCGCATATAATCATAAGTAATTAACAACAAATTGTTTGTATCTTCTTTTCGATTATTTGAAACCAAGAATGAATGAATGAACACCGAAATAACTTTGCTTCCATACTTAACAATTTAAAATTTACAACATACTTCTTTGTTGTTCTAAAGCATGTTGATTTCGTATATGATGCCCTTCCCGTCTCCATCAGTCCCAATAATAATATTTCGGGGTTGATGCATGATCTTGGCGAAGATGACAACAAGAATGGCATCCTATATGGGGAATGGGCATCCTGAATCATGCTTCCTATCCTTCTCATTGCTTGTATATTATCCAATCACCCATTGAAAATGAGTAACCTGAAAATTTTTGTACCCCTCCACCATGATGACCAAAATGGTCAACATCTTTGACGACTTTTCTAGACTAGTTGTTTTCTAATCAGCAAGAACCTCTAATCTACTCTCTTCCAACCATGAAAAACAATTTAAAACCTTCATACAAGCTCAACTAAGCATGCCCAATGCCGAGAAAATCTGAAATCCTCCAAAAATGATGGAAAAACAACACTAACAACATGTGCAAAAATGCACTTGGAGGAAAGAACAACTATAACTAGATGGAAAAATCATATATACTCAAAGTGGAAACATGAAGAGTGTGCATAAGCACTTATTTTGCAATAAATAATCCTATACTAACCTATTCGACTAATAAAAATGAGAAGCTAAACAAAACCTGATACAGGTAGAGAAAAGTAGCTTCCCTTTCTAAAAAAATGTTGTCATGAGATCAATTTTACAACTAGATCATATGGTAAAAGTGAAAACATTGTTTACACCTTTGATTTGCTCAAAAATCAGTCCAGAAGAAGATAAATACCTATCTTTGGATCTCAGTAATTGGCTTTTAGAGATATTAGGCTAGCTTATTAAGAACATGAAGCTCTTTTTTATGCTTTAAGTTAAGCACAACTGATGACAATGCTGGATTTGATCCCAAATCAACCAAGCATCTGATTGGACAAGGCCTGATCCTTCTAGTTTGCCCATCTTCTTTATATGTAATTCCTAGAATAGAGCTAATGGAAACATTTCCTTCATTCTTGAGCATGCTTGGAAGCTGATATGAATGTAATTCTACTTCTTTAAACAAATTTGTCTCATTCATGATGATTTTGGTTCTACAATGGTGTCTTCATCGCCTTCCTCATTTTCATTCACCATGAAGTTTGATAGATCGAACTCATCTTTTTACTCCTCAGAGGACTGATTTAGACAATATGATCTTATTTGATATCCTCCTCCATGGCAGGTTCATCAACAAAATTAGGTTCAACAAAGAATGAAGGGGAACAAGAATATAAATTTTAATTTTCAAAAGGAAGCAAGAATATTCCTATGATCTCTATTTCTTCAAACATTTATGTCTCTTTCAAGTCCTCGGGAACTGATTTGTTATCCTCCATCACTGATTTTTGTGAAGACAAATCAACAACCTCTTTGAGAATATTGCCAACATGTACACTACATTTAGAATGGAGAGATTATCGATCATCCTCATCTGCTTTCTCCGAACACACATCTTCTTCCTTCAACTCCTCACTCCCAACCTCTTCGAAGTTTAATCAACTATGATATTTGATTGAACTCAAATTTTGAACTCCAAACCATCATTTATTTTATCAATTCTTCTCTTATGGTTTCTTCAAAGGGTCGCACTCCTTGGTGATTTTGTGATTTTCCTTTTCCTAAATTAGGCTTGGGAATGTGAGAGGAGGGGGTGGGATGGGTTTCAACTTGATTTTGCAATTTTTCACAAAGGGGAAGGGTGCAAAATATGCTTGTGGAGGAGAGGGGGTGGAAATAGAAGCCTTGAGAAAGCTAGGAACTTGAAAATTGGGTTGAGATGGTTGATAAGGAATGGGCATTGGATTTTGATGGGAAAGGTAAGTGGGAACATCCCATTGATAGGGTTCCTCCACCTTATGCTCATTAGCCTCTAATGCATGTAAATATGTAATACAATTAAGCATTTGAAGGAAAGAGTCACTTATTAGCTCAAGCCTCTATTATGGGCTAAATCAACTAGGTATAGGACCTTCCCATTGATAGGGATACCCTAAACCAGGTTGTTTAACTTGCAAGAATTGTATTTACTCCTTAGCAACCTACCATATCTGCTACAATCTCTCGAACACTTCCTTCAAACTCTTCTTTTGGTGTAGAATTATTTCCATAATATGCATATTGTTGTTCTGAACAACATAATGATTATAAGGATAACCATGCTAATTTTTGAGGTTTGGATCATGGGCATATTCATGTGATAATAAGGATTGTAATACTGATATGAAGGGGATTTTGGAAGAAAGAGAGTGGATTCAAATGGTACATCTATTGAAAATGTGGAATCATGATTGCATGACCTCATAAACGATGGAAAAATGGAGGAAAAGGTCTGTTGAATGGGAAAATGGGCTGTTTGGATCTGCAGAGTGACCAAATATGTTTTAAAAATATGCCTCCAAAGGCTGAAATTTTACCAAGAACACATCAAACTTGGCAAAAGAAAAATGTATACCATGATGTTATGGAACACCTGCAAAATATGTGAGTTCAATTGTCCCATCGAGCGTGCCAAAAATTGTTATCACTCTGAAGAGCACCCTGAGTGAAGAAGTGCAGCCATGATACCAAAACTCTAGGTTTAGTAAATGAAATTAAACAACAATAAATTAAGATCAACACATGAAATAGAAAACACAAAAAACAGAGAATTAACGTATATAGAATGGAATAGTTTCTATTGAATATTTGAGGACATTTTATACAATTTCTTGCTCCTAGAATTATGGATTCAAGTCTTATCACATTATCCCCATATCTCTCCTATATTCCCTAGTCTTACTCCCACACCCCTATCTCTATGAGTTGTGCATACAACTCATATATTATTTAAATATTAAATAATTCTACCATACCTATATGTTCACACTATGAACATTATTTCCTATCATTCACCCCCTTAGTGTGAACATGGGGTAATATAATACCTGCCTATGTTTTACATATGGTTTTACAAATTGGATAACCACCAACCAACAATAGAAGGTTTTCTAGTGGAACCAACAACCACTCAGTAGAAGGTTTTCTAAGAGAACCAACAACTCTCAAGAAGGTTTTCTAATGGAACCAACAACCATTTCATAGAACGTACATTTTTCCCACATCATACACAAGGAAACTATATAGGAAATTTTGCTCCTAATTGAACAAGAATTATCCTTCTATTCTTATTTACTACCACACATGCATGAAATAAAAAATTTAAAAACATAAATGATCACCATTACAATGAAGCAATCTCGTTGTTGGTGACTAACAAGAGATGTTATTTCTCCTCCATCCTCCTATGCCTCCAACCTCCATGCAATGTTGCTTACCTACTCAACAATTTTTAATTTGAAGCTCAAATATATGAACCCCCACAAAATGAACTTGGATGTCGGTTTCAACCGATAGTGCATCAAGTAAGGCAATTTTTTTCTCGACTTTTGACTCTCCGATACACATGAGTTTATGGTTTTACTAAGCATATGAAACAAAATAACTCACAAGATGATAGATATGATTGACTCTTTTGACGATAAAATTTACATAATACAATGATACTTGACAATTACTAATGACTTTCACTTATTAACGTAAATACATTTTGATTTACAACATAATAACTCAACATAGACAAATAAACTATATTTACTTTTTAAGATAATATTATTTTTCAATGACTTGAATTACTTTATTATAAATTAAAGCCCAAAACATAAATTAAAAAAATCCTAAACGATAAATTGCAAAAGACTATAAACAAATTATTTCAATACATATTACCAATTGACATGCGCATGAGTGAAGACTGAGAATGAATGACACAGTTAAACAAACAAATATAGGATGACACAGTTAAACAAACAAATATGTAATATCCTTAGGCAAGAATATTACCTAAAAATTTGGATCACCGTTTTAGACAATGTTGGTCTTACACACATATTTTTCAGGATGGGACACGAATCTGGAGATGAAGTCGACCCACCAAAATAATTGGATATGTAGAAATTGTAGTCGATTGACAGGGATCAGGGCATGAATTATCTCCACCTTTGTTGGCAATCGGTGTTGATCTGTTGAATCTTTCTCGTAGATCATAAGCTGAGTAGATACGGTTTGAATGAACAGAATACACCAATCACTCCGATGTTCAATACAATATTTTCTAGATGCCTCTCAGGATTAATTGACAACGGGTAAAATGCAGATCAGTAAAGTGCACAATCGTTGATGTAGACTTACATGTACATGATTATTTACACAAAAATATCAATGCTTAAAACCCATAACAACCACGATGGAAGAGATCACAACAAACAAAAATCAATAAATGAAGAATATTGATAAGTGCGGAGAAACTATTAATTCTGAGCCATGCGTAGACCTGCTTACATCATGCAAGCTTTAATTTATGCCTTGGTGGAAACGATATGTGCTTCAATTTAGTGATCTCCTCCCTGTGCAAGATAATTTGCATAATACATAATATGCACTTGAGAGGACGACTTATAGTTGGTAAATACTTCAAAAAATATATCACAGGGCAGTAAAGGCCAATAGTTAACCCTCAGACAATATACTTTCCCATCACAGACACAAAATCGTTCAACACATGAAATAGAAAACACAGAAAATAGAGAATCACCATATAGAGAATGGAGTAGTTTCTATTAAATATTTGAGGGCATTTTATACAATTGTATACGCCTAGAATTATGGAGTAAAGTCTTATCACATTATCGACATACCTCTCCTCTATTCTCCAGTCTTAATCCAAGACCCTATATATATGAGTTGCGTATACAACTCATTTTACACATTCATATATTATTTAAATATTAAATAATTTTACCATACCTATATGTTCACACTATGAACATTATTTCCTATCAAAGAAATCATTCTCTTGGTTGATCCAATGGGAACTTCTCTAAGCATGGGTGACTCAAGTTGAGAAGATCCTCCAGAGCGGGCTGGTTCCCTAGATCAAACGACTAAAGTAGTTTTCTTGTGGGGGTTGAGGGAGAGAAATAACACAAACTTAACGAAAAGCATGTAAAATAGGTGATACACCAATTGTTGGAAGCCTATGACTGCATAAAACACACACTAATTGATTGCTAAAGGCCTGAAAATAATCACTTCATTTGTTGTTTGATTGACTTCTACACTTCACAAAAGGCATTAATAAGTTGTTGACAAAGGATGGGAGGGAAGATCTAGGTCTATTCCACTTCCAAACCAATCTACAAACTAATATGCACTTAAAATGATCTGCAAAAGCTTTAAAACTACTTAATGGAGGTGTTTGAGACTCATGAGCATGCAAAGGAAGCAAAATATTCACTAACACATACCCATAAACCTGTTGTAACACACTTCAAATCAACTGCAAATGGAGGAAATCAATCTTTATTGCTTCAAAAAGGTGTTGTAGTACAAAAGTGACATAGCCAGGCATGTCAAAATAATAAGCCCCCTCGTTGCTTAAAAAACAAGGGTACATATAGAAAAAGGAAAGAGGATTTGACTCAACTCACTCTCCAAAAATAACACTTTAACCTAAGTTTTGACTAAAATTAGCTAGTTGGAGACAAATCCAATGCTAGTTATATTTATCCTTACATGCATAATTCGACCCCCTGCAGATAAAGACAAAACTAATAATAACAAAGTTATTATTATGTGCATGATGTTATAACTATTTCTTCTTTGTTGACTTCAATCAACCCTCCTTTACAAAAGATAAGGAAAACATGCATTCACTTAGCAAGTTTTAAGGTAATTACTACTAGCCTTAACAAAAATTGAGGTAAATCCCTTGGTTATTTTGGCTCTTGGTGTATCATGCATGAGGTAATATTTTGTCCTCTTTTGTCTTGGCATAAACATGCATAATTATCACCCTCGCAAATAATTAAAACAATTACAAACCAAGCAAACCCCACCCATGGGCATATGAGAAAAATTATTTAAAAGGTTAAGTTTCCCTAAGCACTTTGGTAAATATTGATTATTAGGCAAAAATGGTTGACCCCATTTTGGAATTAGGGAGAAACCCTAAAATTGATCATTTTAGCATTTGGTGTGGAGGCTTTGTTTGTGTGAAACCTTGTAAATTATTCCGACTTGGCCGCTATTTTCAAGTTTGGGAGCTTTTATTTTTATGGGTAGTTTGAGATAGGTGCTTTCCATAGCTCGTTGTGGTGCTTCTTGAACTCAAGCTCGAGTCATGGTATATTATCTTCCTGAGCTCTGTTTAAATAACCCGAGCTTGGTTTTGGTCTATGTGGCTCTACATTCTTCAACCAATTCCTCTTTTTGCCATAAGTTTGTGTCTTTTCCTTGTTTGGTCATAGGCTTGGCCATTTTCCTTTTTTACTCGGTTTAAGTTCTCGCCATAGCTCATTGTTAACCCATTTTGTCTCCATGGTTCTATTCTTGAGCTTGGTGCTTTGATTGCAACCCAACTCGCCACTTGCATTTACAAATCTCATAGCTTGTCATGTTATTTTCTTTATCTCAGCTTTGTTTTCATCTCGGGGTGAGGTTTGTTTGGACCAACTCGATGTGGATTTGTTCCATCAACATAGTCTAGGTGAGATTTTTTCATGATGTGCGGATTTACATTTGGGCTCGGTCATTGTTTGACCTCTCAACCCACTAAATTACATGTTTGGGGTTTGGTGTTTGAGGAGCTCATAATGGTAGTAGCTTGCCCGTTGTGCATTCATAGATGTGTTGTTTTTGTCAGCGTGTTGATGAGCTCAATTATGTGCTTCGAGTTGGGTTTATGTTTTAACCCAATGCTTGCTTCATTCTTGCATGAACCGGGTTTCCTTTGCTATATTTTATGGGCAAGTTCCCTTCCATCAGCCTCGTGGTTTACCTATTGGGGGATCGATGAGTTACCTTTGGGAGAGCTCGACCATGCAATATTTCAACTCACCATGGAATTTATGGCTCAACTTCCGTGTGTTGTGGGACTCAACTCACCCTTTATCATTTCACTACAACTCACCCACTTTGCAAGACTTGGTTTGAGCTCTTGTTGATGAAATTCTGTGCAAAAGGATAATCTTTTTTTTTTTCTCGCTCCAGATTGTTGATGTTTGAGAAACTTGGGGTCTTTAGCAAATGTCCCATACCCTTTGATTCATGACCTGTAACATACTTCAAAGGCCATTTCTACTTTAAAATGATAACAAAAATTGGTTCTCTCACATTTGTAAAATGCATGGCTCTATCATTAGATCTAAAAATATGTACCTTCCTGTTTCATTTTGAATACTTGATGGAAACTTGGTAATTTCACATTTCTTCAGTAAAATGTATGGTTATTATTTTCTTGAGCCTACCGTAGATTTCATTTATGCATTTGTCTTTATTTCAAGTTGATGGGTATGTCTACAATCTTTGACATTATAGATCTTTAAAAATGCATACATGAAGCACATTTTCTTGATTAGTTGATGCATTCTCGCAAAAATGGAACATGTGTTTTGGAGCTTGTACTTTGCAATAATGAAGGAACTTTGTTTTTACCTTGGATGGATGCCTTTTAGATCTAAAAATTTACATTTTCATCATTTTGTCTTTGGAAATTTGCATATATAAAAACTATTGAATATCTCCAAGTTTGAAAAATCTTGTACTTCTTGTGACTTGGTCTCATATAGTTATATTCTGTTGTTTCCATATCATGAGAACCTACAAATTTGAGCTCTTTTTGAGTGAAGTGATTCATATATTTCGCACCTCGCACACTTATATTTGCACTAGTGGTTGTAAACTTTGACATTCATTTCCAGATCGGAACATTGCATTCATATAAACTCATATTCTAAAAATTTATCTTATTTTGGAAATTTGTTTTGCAAAATCTGTATTATTTTCCTCATTCAGATTTATTCCTACTTGTGGATTCTGTTGAAAACCCAAAACTATTCATCATGTTTTGTATACAAAATCTTTTCTTTTTCGGTATCTTGAATATGATGCTCCTTAATTTTTAAAGAATACACATACATCTAAAGCTTGAAATACAATGAAGTTAAGGAACCCCAAGCTCTAATCATCTTCTTCTTTTCCTCTTTTAGGTACATTGGAGCAACAATAGATCAAGCTTGGAGCTACACTTGTAAGGAAGGGGATTCTTCTTTCAAGCAATGAAAGGTCCTCTTTTCTTCCTTTCATTTTCGGTTTCGATTTATTTGCATTCTTTGTTTAAATAGTCATACCCCACGGTTTGTGTGGGGAGACTTGTACAATTTCCTTAAAAATATATATATAAATATTTTATGCAATGATTTCTTTGTTGTTTCTTTTACATTACTTTTCATTTACATAACTAAATGAACATATAAAACTTAATTGTTAAACACAATCGCATATAATCATAAGTAATTAATAACAAATTGTTTATATCTTTTCCGATTATTTGAAACCAATAATGAATGAATGAACACCTAAAATAATTATGCTTCCATACTTAATAATTTCAAATTTGTAACTTGCTTCCTTCTTCGTTATAAAGATGCTAATTTTGATATATGATGCCCTTCCCGTTTCCATCAGGACCTTGCAGTAGTCTTTCATGGTTGATACATGATCTTGGTGAATATGAAAACCAAAATGACATCCTATATGGGGAATGGGCATTCTTGAACCCGCTTTCCTATCCCTGTCCATTATTTGTATATTTCCCAATCACGCACTACAATTGAGTAACCTAAAAAATTTTTGTACCCCTCCACGATGATGACCAAAAATGGTCAACAATATTCATTTCAATTCAATAATATTTCAAGAGTGTAAGAGTTCATTTTAAGGTCAAAAAAGTTTATAGGTCTACCTCATTCTTTCCACTTGTCCAAGACTCAATAAAAAAACTCCAAATAAAACTCCAAGAAATCCAAGAATATTTTCCCCAAAAATCTCCCTAATCAAATCCAAGTCAAGGTTCACAACTAAATCCTCAAATTGTAAAGTTCAAATTCTAAAATATAAATAACCAAAATCTAAATTACATAACACCCCAAATAAACTTGAAACTCTCAATTCCAAAATGATCAAACTTGTTGGAAATATTCTCATTGATGTCATATGTTAGGTATATTGTGAGACAGTTTGAACTTTGCAAGTCATGCATATAAGTAAACTAATTTATAGTGTTCCAAAAGTTCTAGTAGTGTTCTGCTGATCAGGGGATCATTTTTGAAAGTTCCCTAAACATTCCTAAATGGTGTTAGTGTAGAAGATCATCTCAAGATCTTTTCCGTGAGAACAACAAATGAACATCGAGAGTTCTAGTTATGTCCGGTCAAAGTTCACAACGGGAAAGTCAACTCTGGTCAACTGGTCAATATTGGACCAATCGCATTGCGACATGTGGCAAAAGGTGTTGGCAAAATTGAAGGGGTTTTATCCACCGGTCTTCAACAATCGTGAAATGGAATAGCGCATCGGAGCAAGAGGCTCAACTTTTGTTACGGAGGGGAGCTCGGCCGCCGTGTGGACTATGGTATTATCGCCGACGTGGTGGGTCCACAAGCCACCACTCGTCGAATTCGTTCAATTTTCCAATCGCAGGTTGACAGGTGGTCTTATTCGCCATATTTCATGTGGGTCAAATTTCAAATTACCTTGTAATTATTTGCCATACATTATTCCCAAATTCCACATACCATGCATTATGCCACAAACTATACATATTAATGTTTATACATTAGTATTCAAATTTCCACTTACCCAATTAAACCGCCATATGCTAAGTCCATTTGTGAAGGAGGGAAGCGGTGGTGGGGGCATGCAAAGCCATGTGTGGAAATCCACGTGGTGATCAAGGTGGGGGCGGTTATGCTCACGTGGTCTTTTGACCACTTCACATGCGTGGAAAAGGCTTAATAAAGCCTAAGGTATTATCAACCCACAAAATGTGGGATATACCCACTTACCGAATCCGCTCCACATGGGATTTATCCCATTTAAAATACATGCTAATCCTTTTAAAATGCATGCCATCTTTTTAAATGTATCCACATCACGTGGAATTGGGAAGAATGGTTAAAAAGGGGATTAAGGAGGATTATGGGGATTATTATCCCATCCAAATTATGTGGTTAGGCTAATATTAGCCTAATGATAAATGATTTTCCATTATTTTTGGGCCCTAAAATTGTATAAATAGGGAACCCATTTGCATTGTAATGGACACACCCCAAGCTTATTATTTGTTAAGCTTATTGTGGGGACACACACCAGTGCAACGGAGAAGTTCATCGCTAGAGTGCGGAAAGGTGGACACACACACTAAGCTTATTATTTGTTAAACTTATGTGGGGACACACCGCACAACAGAAGCTCATTGCTAGAGCACGGAAAGGTGGACACACACATTAGTCCGAGAAGCTTATTATTTTTTAAAGCTTATTTGTGAGATGCTTCAACAAATATTATTTATTGGCCTATTATTTTAGGCAATAATAGACAAAATATTTGTGATTGGGAGTAAATTATAAACTACCCAATAGGCCCATTGAGCCACACCAATTACTTGCAAATCTTGGATCGTCGACCGGAGTGCTAGCGTCGCATTGATAGCGTCGGGAAGGCCAATCGAAGCCAAAGGAGATTGTGCATCAGGAAGGTGAAGAACAATTTGACTGATCATCGGAAGTTTTCAAAGAACTGGTGTACTGATAGGCAAGTAAAATTCCATTAGGTTTTCTTGTGAAAGTACTATTGTAACTTACAAGTTTTGACTAGTGGAACGGTTCGACAACGAACCCGAGACGTAGGCAATTGCTGAACTCCGTAATCAATTTGTGTGCAATTGTCATTATTGTCTTGCATTATTTTAAATTGATTACTTAAAAGGAGTAAATGATCGGCAAATAATTAAAGCCTATAAGGGTCCGAGATCAGGTAGTAATAACTTGATTATTTTCGGATCATCCGCGGGTGGTGGTAGTGCTCCACAGGTGTTGATAGTGCTCGTAGGTGGTAATAGTGCTCCGTGGGTGGTGATTGTGCTCCACGGGTGGTGATAGTTCTCTCGTGGGTGGTGATTATGCTCGCAAGAGGTGATAGTGCTTCGTGTGTTGTGATATTGCTTCACAAATTGTGATAGTGGTTCGGGGTGTTAATAATTATTTGAGGGTATCGGAGAAAGAGTCGTGAAAGTCAAAAAGATCTACTTTGTGAGAAGATGAGTAAGGAAACACCAAGGAAGGCATAGTTTTCCATGGTAGTCGAGTAAAGTTTGAGATGGTCGGAAAAGCCACCGTCAAAGAGATAACAAGGATGACCACAAGTGTTTGAATGAATTACAAAATACAACTCAGTAAAGGTCGACTCGTGCAATTAATCTAATAAATGTTAACTCATGAAAAGTCATACATGTTCATGAATTGAACATAGTGTATAAATGGATTTGATTGTGAATGAAAATGGGCATTCATGGGATTATGATGTTGATTTGAAAAATAAAGGAAGAAAGGAAAAAGTGAGAAGCGATTAATGAAGATACATCATAAAGATTTATGAAGAGATAGGAAGAACAAAATCAAACAAATTATAATGCCAAGTTATCAAGAAGGACATAGAGTGAGCAGAGCACGAAGTAAGTTGAATGTGAAGTGCGGGTGTACAAAAGTAGTAGGAAGAAGTGAAGAGTTATCTATATGCCATCATTAGGTTGAAGAATAAACTACAGAAGGTGGATTTTTTGATTGCTAAGTTGGTGCTTAACCTTAGAGATTAGTGTCTCCAAAGTGAGTTGGTGCTCACGAATATTGTTGAGTTGGTGCTCGCCTTAGGGATTGGTGTCTCTAGTTGGTTTGCTCATAAATAATTGTTGATTTTGTGCTTCGCACTGGGGTTGGTGTCTCTAGTAGGTTTTTGCCTACAAACATTTGTAAAACAATTAATTTTGTGATTGGATTTGGAAGAGTTTCAAACAAGCTTCTTTTCTTTTTGGTTTTTCTCTCGAAAGGGTTTCCACATAAATATTGTGTTGTGTAATTGTTATATCTTATGTAATTATTATTGTTATGGATGTTAATGTTTAAATAAGTAAAAATTGGATTATACTAATTCGCCCCCAATATAAGTTTGTTTTCTACAAACCCCTAATTTATAAAATGGTTAACTCCAACAACAACATGAAACTCCATGTAAATAGAAAAAAACATAAATTCAAAAAAGAGGACCTTTCCACATGGAAATAGTCATCCCTCAAACAACAACAACTTTATTATATTTAGAATAAATTTCCCTTATACATCACATGGTTCCCTATACTTGTCTAAATCAATCAACAAATTTACATTTAGTTTCTTACATAATAATTCTCCCCTTTTGTCCCTCACTCAACCTCTTATGAATCCAAGTAGCTTCATACACCCTTGACTTGACAATAAGAACCACTTCATAATATTTTCACAAATAAACTTAAATAGTTATATATTACACAAGTACACTTACACACCAACTCTTTTACATACTTTTACATAAGAAACCTTCTTAAATGATAATAAGTTATGGATTTAAATAATGCAAACTTTCCAACTTTATTATCCCAAGAAAGTTTACATTCCAAAATATTAATATTATGTCACCCATTAATATTATGTTTTTTTATTCCCCAAAAATCAAATTGTCGTGTTGACTTGTAAGTTGTGAAGGTTGATGTAATGATGAGTGAGTAATGACAAATTAAATGGAAAATCTTTTAATCTCATGCAAAAATCTTAAAAATGTGTTTAAACTTTAAAAATTAAGTGACTTGATAGATCATTATTGGAAATTCATGTCACCATTAATTTGCGTCATTCACAATTATATCCCACATTTATGTTTTAGTTTTCCACCACCAATTTTCTTTAAAAGGTGTTAGTCCATTCATTGTAACTTGTTATTATTTCTTGTTATGCTTGATCAATTATTTCTTCTAAATTTGTAATGGCATATGCTTTTACTAGTCTACGATACAATTTTGTTGACCTCTCCTCTAAATTCCTCCAAGAGAATTTCAATTTGGTAGGAGGAAATAAATATTTTATTCAGTAAAGTGTTAGAGCTCCCATGTTAAGACAACTTTGAGTGGGTTGAGCCATCACCAATGGCAAGACCAACGTAATCACAAGGAAGAATCAATCAACAATTGAATAAATTACATAATAGAATAAAGCTTGCTCATAAGAAAAAGACAACAGAGTGTCTTGGCATGCTCATAAATGAATAGTGAAAGGGTACATATAGGGTTGAGTAACCCTAGTGCATGACTCAATAAAAAACCCTAAACCTAACCCATGTGAGATGACCCTCCAATATGTGAGGAGGACACATAGGATAACTCACACCAACACCCCCCCTTCATCGAAGTTGGGGTAGCGGCTATGATGAGTCAGACAGAAAGAGAAGACACTCCTAAACAACTAAGAAAGATGTGTCAATGGGGCCCGACAACTAAAGGCCTGATAAGGTGCCCATATACAAACACAATCTTCCTAGAAGAAGAAGAAAAGAAGGACTACATAGCCTCGAAGAAGATGAGCAATGCAGAAGACCTCACCCCAAGAAGAGACCGTAAGTGAAGAAACTTCATCTCAGTGAAGGGCTTGGTAAATAAATCTGCAATCTGATCAGCTGTCTAAATGTATTGAATGTCGATGATGCCATCATGAATAAGCTCTCATATGAAGTGCATATGGATCTCAATGTGCTTCATCCGCTGATGCTGAACTGGATTTCTACAAATAGAGATAGTGCTCGTGTTATCACAGTAGATAATGGTAGGCCGCCGAAAGTGGATGCCAAACTCTGTTAGAATACCCTGTAGCCAAATAGCTTTTATGGCAGCAGCGTTAACTGCTCCTTTGTATTCTTGCCTCTGTAGATGATATCACAATTGCATTCTGCTTCTTGCTAGACCAACTAATAGGACCCGAACCAAGAGAGAAATTGTAGCTGTAAGTAGATTTCGATGATCTAAGTCACCGCCCAATCATAATCATGTGAACCCAATCAAGTCAATATCTACCCCTCCATGATAGTGAATGCCATCAGTATAAGTGCCATGAACATAATGAAGGATCCATTTAGCTACTTTCCAATGCAGCTCATGTGGCTCCTGCATGAATCTGGACACGATCCCAACAACATACGATAAATCCGGTTGAGTGTGAGTCAAGTAAATCAAGCTCCCCACCAACTGTCGATAAAGAGTACCATCAACCAAGGGAGTAGAGCAATCTGAAACCAACTTAACCCTAGAAAGAAAAGGAGTAGGAGAAGACTTGCAATCAGACATCTGAAAATGAGCTAGCAA
This sequence comes from Taxus wallichiana var. yunnanensis, assembly GCA_018340775.1. Classification (NCBI taxonomy): domain Eukaryota; kingdom Viridiplantae; phylum Streptophyta; class Pinopsida; order Cupressales; family Taxaceae; genus Taxus; species Taxus wallichiana. Next base: position 950,987,971 of record CM031240.1, read on the forward strand.
ATCAAGAGCATACTTAGGTTGTGAAATCAAAATTCCCGAGTCAGATTGTGAAATCTGGATCCCAAGGAAGTAATGAAGCAAGACCTAAGTCAGTCATGGAAAACCTGTTGGCCAAGGTGATCTTCACATAATCAATAATAGAGGAAGAGCTACCTGTGATCAACAAGTCATCAACATAGAGAACAAGAATGAGTATGGAGTCATCTTGCCATAGAATATAAACATTTGGATCAAAGTGACACCTAGTAAACCCTGATGTAAGTAAAAAGGAGTCCATCTTGGCATACCAAGCCCGAGGGGCTTGTTTAAGGCCATAAAGAGACTTCTTTAACTTACAAACGAGGGAGGGATCTTGGACATAACCCAGAGGTTGTTCCATATAGATCTCTTCCTCTAGGTCACCATGAAGGAAGGCACTCTTAACGTCCATTTGATGGACTTTCCATCTGTTCTCGTGGCAATGGCTAGGGTTAGTCGAATAGAAGTCATCTTCGCAACCGGAGCAAAGGTTTCCAAGATAATCAACCCTAACTATCTGGGAGAAACCCTTAGCTACTAATCACGCTTTAAATTTTTGACGTCTCCATCTACTCCATACTTTGTTTGGAACACCCACTTACACCGAACGATTTTTCTTCCTTTTAGAAGAGGGGTGAGATCCCAAGTATCATTCTTCATGAGAGAGGAATACTCCTCATCCATGGTAGAATCCCACTCAGGAATACCATAAGCCTCCCGAAAAGACTGTGGATAGAAGTAGAGGTGAAGAAAGAGTGGGGTCCAATGAAATCTGAGTGAGTACATCTCATATCCGAAGTATCTCCAACTAAATCTCCAGCACTTTGCAAAGTTTTCCTAGCCCAAAGAGGACCAGGAGGATCGTGCTCGAGTCGAAGATTCTTCACTTGAGTGAGAAGGGACATAGTCCTCATCATCACTACTATCGAATCAAGAAGACTCGTGAGGTCCGATGGTCGGGAGGATCGGGAAGAGGAGCATGCTCAACAACATCATCATCTGATGAGTCAAAATCTGAATCAACGAGCTGAAGAACCTCAATAGGTGGAGAAGTAGAAGTCAAAGAAGACTCATCAAACTTAACACTTCTCTCAATATATAGCTCATGAGAAGTAGGATTCATCAATCGATATCCCTTCACGCCATCAGGATACCCTACAAAGATACAAGGTTTGGATTGTGGTTCCAAGGCCTTACATTTCTTCTTGGGAATCCGAGCCATAGCCTTGGATCCAAGACTCAAAAGTGCTCAACATCAGGCTTGCATCCAAACCAGGTTTCAAAGGGTGTCATCCTCTTATCGCCTTGTGTGGAACATGGTTCGAATGTAATTTGCACAATTCACGCTTCGCCCAATATCATGGAGGAAGAGACTTGAGTGAATCATACAAGTGGCCATCTCCTTAAGAGTATGGTTCTTTCTTTTCGTGACTCCATTCTGCGAAGGGCTATAAGCAAATTGTATGCTGCAAAGAGATCCCTTCAGAAGTACAAAATCCATGAACCTATTGTTTACATATTCACCTCCATTGTCGGTTCAAAGAACCTTGATAGACCATTCCACCTGTTTCTCAGCAAGAGCCTTAAAGTCCTGAAAATGTTCAAAGACTTCAGACTTAAGCTTAAGAAAATATACCCAAGTATATCGCGAAAAGTCATCAATGAAGGTTAGCACATAAAGAGCTCTAGTAAATGAAGGAGAAGGAAATGGACCAAAAATATCGCTGTGAACAAGATCCAAGGGATGAGTAGCTCTCCAGGATTTTCCTTTGTCAAAGTTCTTTTCAGGATGCTTTCCAAGGGTACAACCCTCACAAAGACCCTTAGAAAACTTGACGTGGGGTAACCCATGACCATTTTGTTTTGGCTCAATTGTTCAAGGTAGTGATAATTTAGATGTCCAAAATGCTCATGCCATAGCTTACTAACCTCATTTGCATGAGTGAGCAAGGCAAGTGGGCATAGAATTAGAAGTAAAGTGGGAAAAGGTATATAACCGTGAATGGTGATCTACCTTTCCCTCAGCCACTGTAGTGTCATTGTTAAGCTCACGAATAATCACCAAGTTAGGACCAAATTCCACTCGCATTCCTTCACCAAGGTGAGTAATTTGTAAACCGATAGGAGATTGGTAGAGAGATCAGGAACACTCAACACTTGGTTAAATGTTCCCCATCCATCTCTACCGATCCACTATCGGAAACCGACACTGTCGTGTCATTACCCATCGTGATTTGGGACATTCCACAAGGTTCGATGTTGGAAAACTCAACATGTGAAGAACCCATGTGGTGCGAGGCACCGAATCTATAATCCACATCGATGAAGGAGCAACTCTGGCTACAAGGGCCTTTCCTTTCTTCTTATCATTTTTAGAACCTTTTGCAGTAGAAGACTCGGCCTTCGGAGCACTTTTGTTTTATGGATTCAGGAACACTTATTTTATTCTTCTCAAGTAAATGAGATAAGTGATCAATCTATTTCCAAAAATAGTGGTGCTCATCGTGACCAGAACTTCTTGTAATAGGAACACAAAAACTTTCTTTTTTGTGCCTTAGGCTCTAAGTCGAAGTGTTTGTGTCATTTTTAGGTTTGGTCTTGGTTTTTTTCTTAGGTCGATCCTTTGTTTCTTTCTTCTTTTCAGTCTTCTTTCCTCGCTAGTACTTGCTATAAGGGCATGTGACTGGACTTGAGAGACCCCATTTGAATGAGTTTGTCTTGTTGTTCTCGAATGAGTTGGGATGAAAAACAATCAAAGGAGGGCATAGTCCAAGCATCACCCAAAGCAACTTTTATAGCGTAGAAAGTTGACACGAAGATAGAATATTCGGGACCTAGCTTAGAGAGAATCGACAAGATCAATTGAGAATCTTTCTTCTCTACTTGACATCCCTTTAACAACAATCTAATGTGGACAAATTTCGAGAAGAAAGCTTGTAGGTTTTCAAAGTCACTAGGATTTAACCCTAGTAGTTGCATTTTCCAACTCATGCGCTCTCATGTCATCTAGTTGTCCAAACATCACATCCAACATTTTCCACGTAGATTTAGGTGTTTAGATGCCTCAATGTGGAAGAGCAAGTTAGGAGAAACAGACATGCAAAGAAGACCTAAAGCTTCATCACTATGGTTTAACCACTTAGATTTTTCAGGATCGTCATCTGGTTCAGTCTCAGTTCCCATGGTGATGCGATATAACCCTTTACCCCTTAGTTTCATAATCATTTTTGATCTCCATTCAAAGAATTTGAATGGTGTAAGCAAAGGAATTGAAAGTGCATCCATAGTGAGAGAGAGAGAAAGAAATGCAGAAAAGAAACACAACCACCCAGGACAATATAACAACCCCCCGCTTTCGGCACTTTATAGTTTAGTGCGTTGATTACAATCGGGTCCGTGTGTGCGGTTGGAAACACTTGGTAACTCGACTTGCAATCAGCATAATAACGCGCAAGAGAGGAGACCACAACAAAGTGTTTCGTGGAGCGCAACAAAAAATAGGACACCGTAAACAAGCACAAAGCAAAAACAAGGAAGGAGGTGAAAGAAAATCCTGGTTGTGAGAAAAAGTGTCTCACGTCGCAAAGAGTACCCCTTGCTGCAGACTGTGGCGGACGCGCTCACTAGTCGCAAGCAATAATAAGGGTAAAATATAATGTTTTAAATGAACTCAAAGGAGTCCAGATGATCTTCAGAATGCCTAAAGGCACGCGGAAGACAAAGAGTGCTCAGAGTGTCACTGCACACTTGAGCGCACGATTATTAAAAAAATCGACACTAACGCCTAAAAAAATTTATCATTTAGAAACGTCCAATTTAGCTAATTTTAGAGCTTTTGGAGTTTTAAAAAAATGATAAAAAACGTTAATTAAAATGATTTTTTTAAAATTATTACTAACGTGTAAATTAAAATAAAAAATAAAAAAAAATTAATTTAATTAAGTACGATTATTTAATATCTAATTAAAAAAAAATTAAAATTATGAATTAATTAAATTTTATTTTACAAAAATAAAAATTTAAATCTAAAAAAAAAATACTTTCCTCTTTTTAAAGTTTTTAAATTTTTAAAAAAAATAATCTAAATCTAAAAAAGTTTTTAAAAGAATTTAATTAAAAAAGCTTTTTTTTTAAAAATTTAAAAAAAGTTTTTTAAAAAAAAACGTAAATAAATAAAAATTTTTGTTTAATAGTTTTTAATTTTTTTTTTAAAGAAGGAAATAATAATAAAAAAAACTTTAAAAGCTTTTTTTATTTTTAAAAAAGGAAATGATTTTAAAATAAAAATGTTTTTTTTTAAAAAACTTAAAAACTTAAAAACAAAAAGGGTATGTACATCAGAGGAAGCAGCGAAGGAAAAAACATGATGAAAAAAAGGAACTAACCTTTTTTTTGGAGATTTTATTTGTTTGAGCAAAAATGTGCAGTGACTGCAAGAGGCAGTTGGGGGAGGAGGGCTGATGGGAAAAGGTGTCCACGCAGGTGGTGGCCAACAAAGAGAAAGAAAAAGCCTCTCAAAAAATGCGCAAAAAAATGGTGAAGCCAAACTCCTCCGAACCACAAAAGCGCAAACACAAAAGACCACGCAAAGCAAAATTAAAGGCAAAAAAAGAGCTGATCAATGAAAAAAGAAAAAAAAGGCAAAAACCACTAAAATTTCCAAAAAAACCTCCAAAAGCAAAAATGACATGAAACAAGAGAAACCAAAAAGATCTTAAAAAAAATTCAGTTTTAATAAAAAAAAAAAAACTAAAAAAATTACTCTAGTTTAGCAAACCCGCTAGATTTAGCTGCAACTAGCTAAATGTAGCTGCAAAACCCCGAAAACTCAAGGAGAATACCTACACATGCACAAAGAACACAAAAAACGAAAACTTTCCAAGAGCAAGAATGTTAGATACGTTAGCAAGGAAAAACCAAAAAATAATGATCGAAAACTTGCACGAGGAGTTAAAAAAATAAAAAAACAAGAGTAATCACAACTCAAAAAAATGAGTGCACGTTTACCCGATCTCAACTCTGATACCATGAAAGAGTTGATGAATCGTATCGAGAAACTGTGCACCACAATGAAGTTGCACTCAAGTTGAATCAATAGCTCCAACGTAATCACAAGTAAGAATCGATCAATAACTGAATAAACTTGCATAACAGAACAAAGCTTGTTCATAAGAAAAAGACAGTGGAGTGTCTTGGCATGCTCATAAATGAATAGTGAAAGGGTACATATAGGGTGTTGAGTAACCCTAGTGCATGACTCAATAACAAACCCTAAACCTAACCCATGTGAGATGACCCTCCAATATGTGAGGAGGACACATCTAGAGAACTACATAAATTAGGAACTTCTAGATCCATTTTGTAATTTTGGTAGAGCTTTGCATGAATAATGATACAAAAAAAGTTACACACCATAATAATTCCATTCAATAATATTACACACATATATGGGATGATTTATAGGTTTTAGGTTCCCTATAATCTTTCTCACATACCTATAATATCTCACCAAATTATGAAAGGAACAAAAATAATATTGTTTAAAGTCATGAAGATCTCATATGATAATAACACACCACATTTGATAAGGTGAAAAGAATTTGCTGGAATAAACTTACAAAATTATTTATAAATAAATATCTAAAACATCATATATGGAAATCCATCATAATGTCATTGATCTCATTACATGAATTAGCTCAATAAGTAAGATGTACATATAGTAGAAAGGAAGTGCAACTACTACCTAGATCAGTGGTGAAGAACTCCCACTAACAGACATTCACAGATTAAGTTAACTCCACAAGACTAGCAAGCTAACTCCACATAATTGGTAAGCTAAATCAACACAACTAGTAAGCTAACTCCACACAACTAGTACACCTAAGCAAGCTAACCCAACAAGTGTAGAGATAACCTAAGTGCAAGAATTATCCTAATAAAAAAATAAAAGGATAAATAATAACCTACACTAACACCCCCATAAGCATAACTTAGGTGGGTGGAAAAAAATGTGGGTCCCAACAATAAGGACTAATGAGGTACCCACGCATAATAACTGGGAAAAAAAGAGTTAGTATGAATGAAAACATTCACCTTAAGGTACCCAAAAACCAATAACAACAAAGTAGAGAGAAAAAAACCATTGCAAGGCATCCCAATAAGCTCGTATAATGTTGAAGAATTTTAGTGTGCATGTGGCATGAATCCACTACACTACTTAATCAAAAACTCAAAAATAATCGATATTGTGATATGACAAAATAGATCCATATAAGGATATTCATCAATGGAGTGATGTCACAAGTGTAAAAATACAAAACATAATTCGATCAACTGCTACAAATAGGTGTGCCACGATCTAAGAACAATACCCAAGGGCAACAAGGCAAGAACACAAAATCTAAATTAATAGGAGTGTTGCATGATCCAAGAATAACCAAGGTAACAAGACAAGGACACAAGACTCGAAGAAGTAGAATCAACACCACACCCTCCCATACTGCTGAATGGGTGGAATGATGCTAAAAATTTGTATGAGTTTTCAAAACAACTACTCGAACACTGAAAAACTAACACTAGGATTCACAAGAATAGCTCCCCACAAGAGAGACTGTCAACATGCCAAAAAAGTCAAAAATATAGATACAACATCTCTCAACAAACAAGAGAGATATACTACACCTCCAAAAGAAAAATTCTCAAAATAATGAGGATTATAATACGATGGTATAAAATTGGAGCAAGAAGTCGAATGGTGGAAGAAACATGCCCAGTAGAGTCCTCTAAATGAATGATTATGTCGTCGCCACGAGTGATCGAAATCCACCCCAAATCAACATGGATGGATGGTGAAGATCCATGTATATGATTTCGTGTGAAATGCACAATGGAGTCATGCAAAGGAGCATCATAATATGTGTCGTCGATCATATTTGGAAATTAAAATCTTAAGTCTCTCAAGCATAAGTGAAGGTACATAGCTCATGTGTAGCTCACAATCCTCGTAAAGAGTCGAACGTTCAAAAATAGGAGATCTATTAATGTGTGATCCCAGTGAAGTGCCTACTTAAAAATCAATGTCGTGGTGAGAATGCCACTTAACAGGTTGAATAGGGGAATCAATATCTTGTGAATAAACCGCAATATCTCCTCTAGTGAAACCCATAAAATAGAGCATACAAGAACCAAATCTAGTGGTATGCTTCTCAAATGAGTCAGTTTGTCGTTAGAAGGAGATGAAGTGGGATACAATTGGTGTGTTAGTGCAATAGGTATATGTGTGGAAGTAGAACATGCAGGAATAAGTGTCATATGATCGGGATAATCAAAAGTATAAATACGGCTCAAAAATGACAAATAAAGGTCATGGGTGTGGGAGCAATATTTGCAAGTGGACTAGGAGAATGGGTATAAGATTCCATAACATTACGAGGATTATTTTGTAAGAGAGAAAGTGTTTGTTGTAGGGAGTATATGAGGTCATATTTGTCATGAATGGGAAAATTAAAAAGATTGTTTTACTTGTTAAGTGATTTGTTTTCTTCCAAAAAAATTACTATATCCTCCTCGAATACATGATAACAAAGAATACAATAGGACATTGGGCTCAACATGTAAATACGTACGTGTGTGATTAAAACACACCACAAATGTTGGCACTTTATAAATAATGTCTGTAAATCTTACAAGGAATAAAGGATCCCTTTATTAATGAAATATGTGTATAAAAATATCACCAATGCAGTAGATCTTGAATTAATACAAAATTAAAAAAAATCACCTTAATCTGAGCTACAGATCAAAAGTTATGAGCTCCATGAGGTTTTGTTATTAAAAAATAATATTTTATGTTGAGTTTTTTAAGAGCAAGATACATGTGATGCCTAAATGTCTAGAGGGCAAAGAAGTGTATCTACAGTGGTACAGACTTACGACCAAAGGACAAAAGACTCGCACCCAAAACCAATATGTCTAGAGGGTAATCACCGCATCCAGAGGGTACACATCTATGTTTTAAGGATAAAATATTGTACCTAGAAGGTATAGATCTATGTCTAATGGATAAAAGATCGTATCTAGAGGATACACGTCCAATGGGTAAAGCATCGCATCTAGAGGGTACATGTTTGTGACTCAAAGATAAAAGAAAGCACCTATAAGGTACAAATATGTGTCCAATGGATAAAATATTGCATCTGAAATGTAAATTTCAGAGGGTAAAAGAATGCATCCAAAAGGTACATATCGGTGTCGAAGGATAAAAACATGCATCCAAAATGTACAATTGTTGATACAAACTTATACTGCAAATATATCTTTTTCTGGTACTTGTATCAAAAATGGGGAGAAACCTAGAAATTTTCTTGAAAAACCCGAAATGATATAAATTTTGTATTAAAAAATTGGGTGTGTATGTAATTGTACATTTTTTTCAAAAAGTGCCAAAACCCCTTAAAATGCCCAAATTAGACTATGTCAAAACATGGTCAAGTTTACTGATCAATCCTTAGGTTTTGACACCTTCCAAATTCAATGGTGCACTCCTTTTTGCATAAAAATGCATGCCATAGAAACATAATAAGTATTTCCAAAAATATGAAAAGTATAAAACCCTCATTTGTAAAAAAACACTTACAAATAGATGTCTACATCATATATCACTGATACCATGAAAAGAACGAAAAAATATTGTTCCAAGCTATGAAGATCTCAGATGATAATAACACATTACATTTGATAAGCTAAAAGGAATTTTCCAGAATAACCTTATAAAAGGATTTACAAACAAAGAGCTAAAATATCATATATGGAAATCCATCATAATGCCATTGATCTCATTACATAAATTATCTCAATAAGCAGGATGTACATATAAGAGGAGGGAAGTGCAACTACTACCTAGATCAGTGGTGAAGAACTCCCACTAACTGATATTGACAGTTAAGTTAACTCTATAAGACTAACAAGCTAACTCCACACAACCGATGAACTAACTCAACACAACTAGTAAGCTAACTCTACATAACTAGTACACCTAAAGTTAAGCTAACCCAACAAGTGTAGGGATAACCCAAGTGCAAGAATTATCCTAATAAAAATCTAATGTGATGAATAATAACCTCCACTAACAAATTACCTACGTGAGTTGTGATAACAACTCACTCACTAACTTCGCCCAAACATAACAATATAAGTTGTTTTGTAAGAATTTATTTACTATTAATAATTACTCACACATTATTAACCCATAACGTGAGCACTAAAGTATTCTTAAGATCCCCCTTGGTGTGTACATGGAAGAAAAATAATTGCACTTCTTATGTAGCTTTCCGACCCCACATGCTCATGATCTTGGTTCACCGATGGTTTACAAGGGCTTACAAATAACCTCATTATGAACCCTTTCTCATCCGATATGAACCCATTTTCATCAAATATGGAGCCTTGTTCATCTTCTTCAAGTATCATGATGCTACTTTTTCCTTGTGCTTTCATTTTTCCACTATATTTTCACATCAGGAAATTACATAGGAATATACTTCAAAGATAATAGAAATGGAACATTGGTGTTTATGACCCCCACTATGAAATTTCCATTTATTCATCAATCCACAAAATTGAAATCAAGCACACCGCATAAAATTGAAACAAACTACACACCTGGAAATTAAATACTAAACTAAAAAACATGCCACAACCTCATTTTGGGGCCCCATCACTGCGGCTAACTAACTCAACCCTCCTATGCCTCCATCCTCTAATTTATGTGCTCCTAACTCAACCGAAGTTGATCATAAAGCTCAAAAAATACCCTCACACAATTTAGACGTCGAGTACAACCGATAATGCATCCAGGAGAAATGTAGGAAAATTTGTTTTAGGTTTAAAATTTTTGACACTCTTCGCAAGGACATAAATTTGACAATAACTATGACGTAAAAATACTCTTTTAACGCTTAACCCTATTTACAATAAGATGGAGAATGACATTCATCGATAATGACTTAATAAATGCTAACATGATATACAAATGATTATGACTATGACTAGAATCATCCGATAGTCTTATTGATTTTTTGGGAAAATATAGTATAGACCATATACTTAAATATACTTATAATCCAATTTAAGACCGGATAAATAAAATATACAATTATAACACCCTTCTTAAAATGAATCTAGATATAAAGAATAGATCAATATAAGCATACATCAAGATTGACAAAGACCACCAGATCGATCCAAACTTAATATAAACTAATGATAAAAACAAAAGACGAACTATATCTTTTTATAATTTTTCTTTATTGGCGAAGTAATAGATTGGAAGCGTTGGCTTCAATAATGCATGCATGACATGAGAGTTCAAAGCGGGTGGAAGACGAGATATATACTTATACCATAGAGTAAAAGTTATGTTGAGTCAAAGAACTACAAGTAGAGATGCTAATCAATATTGTAATTAGATCCATTGAATTTCCCTCCTTAAATAAAACATTTTGTAAGGCCTTAACCATATTGTGCAATATAGATTTAGAAGAAGTCCCTAATCAAACTATGTATGGCAATCTTTTATAGTCAGAGGCAAAACAATTTGCATGTCGATAGGATATATTCCCCACGCAAAACCACTAGATCACTAAAAGTGGAATTTACATTTGTGTCCATTAATTTTTCCTAACTTAATTCATCCCTTTGTGGCTATGTATGACTTAATGAGGCGGATGTCGACAAAAATGTTGACAAAACTCACAAATAAAACAAGAATGTACATACTTTTTTACTACAATATCGCATGTCGTAAATCAAGGTGAGAGTGAACATTATATACAATAAATAAACTAACCCAAAACCGAGATAGGTGGATAATGGGCTAGGAAACTTGGATGAGCCCCGAGATTTGTGATATGTAGGTGCTTTTCTTCAAGATGAGGGAGCAAGACCTTCCCGCAACAATGATCCTCTTACTTTTGCACTAGATGGGAAAAAGGATTATGAGGCTATTTTACATGGGCATAGTGGTAGGACGAGGCAAAAGGATGTTCTTTGCTCAAAGGATGCAAGAACTTAGATATGGCATTCAAGCTTATTCTCCGTGTGTTTAGAGGGGGGGTAAGGTTGTATTTAGATGGGAAAAAGGATTGAGGGAGTGATTAACTTAGATTAATTTAAGTAATCATGGTTTGAAAATGTGGGCAAGATTAATTTGAGTGGTTTGAAAATGTGGGCAAGATTAGTGAGTGGTTTGAAAATGTGGGCAAGATTAGGTGAGTGGTTTGAAAATGTGGGCAAGATTAGGTGAGTGGGGGCCACGAAGAATGGGTGAGGATTTGAATTATATTTTTAATTCATAAGTGGAGGATTTTAGGTGAGTGGGGACCACGAAGGGTGGGTGAGGATTTGAATTTGAATTTTTAATTCAATAGTAGAAAACATGGAGAATAATGACATGTGGTGAGGATTGGGTTATTTTTTAGATTTTGAAATAGATAATTAATCAAATTATATTTGATTAATTCAAAGTGTATTTTTGTGGGAAATGAGGAAGGGGAATTAATTGATTTAGATAGATGTGAAATTGGGGTGTCTACATTTTCCCCTCTTTGGAAGGGTACTATGAAAGTAGTGTCCTTTCAAAGAAAGTAGATGATATGGGGGAAGAATTCAATCTACTTTTTTAAAAGGTAGAGCGAATGTTTGTTGGGAGAATAGAAAGTGGTGAGTGACGGATGTCATAGTATCCTCCAAGACAAAAATGTCATGAGAAGATGTGATTATGGATAGATGTGGTGATGCCCCTCGAGAGGACCGATGAGAATGGAATATACGATGTAATCTCTCAAAAGAAGGGAAATGGATTCAGCGGAGAAGAGGATGATAATGGAGTGGAAGAGACTGGAATGACCGCACGACGCAAATGGAGAAAGGATTCAATCGACCTTGAATGCTAGGTGTGAGGGTGTGTGGGAAAGAGAAAAGGGAATGGATAGGATTGGGGGTTGATTATGAGAAGAGTAAGGGAGATAGGGGAGGGGAAAAAAAGGAATGAAAGAGGTAGAAATAAGAGAGAGGGATGATAGGGGAAGAAGGGAATGATGAAGGACAAACAAGGCAAAAATAGGAAAATGACAGAGTAGAGGGTGAAGGGATGAAATAGAGAGATGTGCAAAATGAAGGAAGCAACAGAGATAGTAAAGAGGGATGCGTGGAAGTGAAATAAATGATAGAGCTGAGAAAAGTAGGAAACGGGAAAGGATAAATAAGAAGGAGAAAACGAGGTGGGAGTAGGGGGTGAAATGGAGGAAAATGGAAAGAGGACGAAAGAAGAAGTAGAACGGAGAAAAAAAAGAAACTATGAGGGGCGAGGAAAGTGTGAAAAAGAGGAGAGAAAGGAAGAGAAACAGATACAGAATGAACGAAAAGGTAGGGGTGGTAGAGAAAAGGAGAAGTGGTCAGAAGAAACGTGAAAATTAGGGGAGAGGAAAGGAAGATAGAATGAATACAAGGAGAAGATTGAAGGAATCGTGTCATTGTGAGGAAGACCAAGGCAAAGAATATGGAACAGACCATATGGAGATGCATGTGGAGGGTGGTATGATAAAAAAAAGACAGACAACGCTGAACAACCAAAGTTATCGATGGGGAAGTAAGGAGGAAACGTGATGGAAAAAGGGGAAGAAGACGATACAGGGAAGGGAAATAAGACGAGGGGTGGGAGAGAGAAGAGGATAACAAAGAAAATGATGGAGAAGGAAGGGAATACAGAAAGGGGGTAATAAGTGGAAAGGAACAAGTATAAGGAATGTTCAAAGAAGAAAGAGGGGAGGAATGACATCGATTGGAAAAGATGTGGAGATGCATGAAATGAGGATACTAGGATGACGAGAAAATAGAAAAAGGATGTATGATGAAGACAATAAAGATATTGAAGAGGGCAAAGAGGAGATGGAGAGATGGGTAAGAAGTGACAAGAAAGGGTGGGAGTGAGGGAAAAGAATAGGAGAGAAAAGAGAATGGGGGATAGAAGAGGCAATGCCAATGAGGGGATGTTAGGGAAATCCCCTTTACAATGAGTGGTGGGGAAGGGTGAGAGAAAAAATGAAGAAAAGGAGAAAGCTAATGAGGATTGGAAAGGGTAACGCCAACAAAGGGACGTTAGGAAAACCCTTTTACAATGAGTGGTGGGCTTAGAGGAGGGAAGGAATGAAGGGAAACTCTAGAAGGTCCAAGGGAGTGAATGAGGTCATGGAATGAGGATTGATGATTTTTAGGGAAAACCCATTTACAATTATTAGTACGGGAAGAGAAGATGATGATGAAAGAATGATATAGGAGTGTTAACAATAATGGCGAATGTGTGTGGGTAGAAATGTGGGGGGAATTTGAGAAGATGAAGTGGAAAGAGTGAAGAAGATGGGAGGGATGAGTTGGGACTAAGTGAAAGTGAGGAGAGGATGCGGGTGATGAGGATGAACGAGGTGAGGATGAAGAACCAAGACATGAAAATAATGGGAAGAAACGGTATGAAGGATGATGGATCAAGAAGGGGAAAATGGGGGAAAAGAATGTGATTGTAGGTGGAAGAGATTAGATGTATGGTGTAAGAGGATATGTGGAGAAAGGATAATAGTAGGAGGAAAAAGTGGGTAGTAGGAGATACCAGGTGGAAGAAGCGATCAACAAAGTGAACGAAGAATGAGGCGGGGGAGAAGTTCACGATGACAAGTTAAGTGTAGGGAGGACCCTGACATAAGATTGTCATGTGACGGAAGTGGTTAAGTAAGATTGCCATGTGAGCAAAACTGGAGATGACAAATGGTCAAGCGAGAAGTGGTGTTTATGAGAATCGAAAAGGAGGTGAAAGGATGTGATAATGGGGAATGCCGAGAAAAAATGAAGGGTGAAGGGTGTGTAGTGATGGGGAAAGGCAAGGAGACAGATCATCCTTAAGAGGGACTCTTAAGTGAGATCGCCATGCCGGGTGAGTGGTTAAGTAAGATTGCCAAGCAGAGGAGGGTGATAGTGGTGGTAAAAAGATGTGATGATGGGGAATGAAGAGGAAATATGGATGGTGAGATTATAGAGTGATGGGCGAGTGTAAGATGACATGTCATGCTTAAGAGAATCTCTTAAGTAAGATCGTCATGTTGCTGGAGAGGTTTCGTAGGATCACCCAACCGACAGGGATGATATGCAAAGAGAAAGACAAGATGATATTGGGGATAGGGGTGGAATGGTAGGTGAAGAAGATGATCGCGATGAGAGGTGGGAGAAATAAGATGGGGGAAATATGATGGGATGGGGGAAGGCCATAGGGCAGATCAACCTTAAGTGGAAGTCTTAAGTAAGATTGCCATGCGGCTGGAATGGTTAAGTAAGATCGCCAAGCTGAGGAAGAAGAAGGATGATGTTAGAGTTGGTGGGAATAGGGTATGACAAAATGGACTGAAGGGGAACCCTCAAGTGAATTTTCCATACTACGAGAGTGTGTAAGTAGGATGACCAGGCATAAGATGGATTTGGGGAAGGATGAGAAAAGAGTGAGTGAGGTATGCCTGAGTGGTATATGATATGAGATGAGGTGATAATAAGAAAGAAAGGAAACAAAGGAGTGTAACATGAATGGATGAAGGAATATATGTAGTGGAGGGCAGAGAGTGTGAGGGGAATCCTTAATTGGGATGCCCGCATGGTGAGAGTAATGATGCGAGAATGAGAAGTAGAAGAGGTGGAATGGGAAGATGTGTTTGGTGGTGATTGTTGTTTGATGAGAGGGGAGGTGGTGAAGAAGCTTCTACAATGGGAAGATCTTAGGGAGAGGGTAAACCTCCACCGAGGATTCCATATAGAAGGGGTTATTAAGTAAGATTGTCAAGCGGGAAGCAAAAGGGTGAAAGGAAAGAATACAAATGGGTGAGAGGGGACAGAATGGTGAGAAGGGTAATATGGGTATAAGTGGCGGAGGAGTAAAAATGAGGAGTGAGGATGAATGGATCAAATACATGGTGATCATGGTGGGGGAGAAGGAGTTGCTGGATAGTGAATGCTACTTGAGAAAGATCGTCAAGTAGGATTCGCAAACTGCAACGGTGATCAAGTAGGATTCCCAAACTGGAGAATGCATTAGTATGGGTGAATGGATGGGGTGCAAAGTAAGATGTTGATCATGCAGGAAGATACTCACGTGACGAAAAGCATCTTAATTTTAATATAGCACATAACAAGATGCATCGTGATATAAAAGATCAGATGACTAGACTGTAATATGCGTGATAAGATAGACAGGGGCCATCAAAAAGGTTTGATGCCCCAATACGATATGCAAATGGAAGAGAGCATAGACAGAGGCCATCAAGAAAGTATGATGCCCCAGTACGACATGCAATCAGATAACATAAGAATATTAGAGAGAACACTAGGATACATAAAATCAAGATGCCCCCTGTAATATATCAAGATGCAAGAAAGTAATTAATAATTTACAACTAATAATGCAACACAAGAACCAATAAACATGTCCCTAACGTGTTCCACAGTGAGGATTGATTGGATGTGCCCCCAAGCAGGGGTACGAGGACATAGTAAAGTATTGGGTCATTGTCCTCAAACAAGGAAACAATGAGAGCCGGATTTGCCCCAAGCGAGGATTCACGCGAGGAGAAGTGGTTTGAATTTGGTAGTCATAAGGTGATTGGATCATTCGTTGGGGATAATAGTTCAAAGGTTAAATTGTGTTGGTTATTTTAGTTTTTTTTTTTTTTTTTTTTTTGATTTTGTGGATTTTTTTTTTTATTTTTGTTTATTATATATATATATAGATTTTCTAATGTTTTTTAGATTTTTGACGATTTTCAAATGTTTTTGATTTTTTTGACGATTTTCAAACGATTTTTTAATTTTTTGATTTTTGATTTTGATTTTTTTTAATGTTTTTGGATTTTTGATTTGAGTGTTTCTAATGTTTTTGGATTTTGACGAGTTCTAATTTTTTTTAGATTTTTGACGATTGGTTTCTAATTTTTTTTTGATTTTGACAATTTTCAAATGTTTTTGATTTTTGATGATTTTTACAATGTTTTTAGATTTTTGATGATTTTCAAATGTTTTTTAGATTTTTGAGATTTTACATTTTGATTTTTTGAATTTTTGACGATTTTCAAATGTTTTTGGATTTTTGGATTTTTACATGTTTTTGATTTTTAGATTTTTTTTTTTAGATTTTCAAATGTTTTTGGATTTTTACATTGTGATTGGCAATTTATGGACCAGAGTGCAGACTTATTTTTGAGAGGCGATAAACATGGATATTATCCATATGTACCATGTTCCGTGTTGTAACTTATGCTTAGAATAACACAAATTCTCTTTCCATTGGCAGGATATGGTGGTGATGATATGATGAAAAGAATTCCAGCTCCATTCTTGACTCCACACAACTAGTAAGATGTGTGGGCTCATCACCGAGAATCAAGAAGGACGCAAGAGGTAGATAATGAATATAGAGACAAATGCTAACAACAATCCCTTTGGGAAATTGTGACTCCATTCTTCATAATGGTACTGAACCAGTTTCAAAAATGGCTTTCACTTTATGAGTCACATGCTAGACTTAGACAATTATGTGGCCTGCTGATTGGTAAGATATGAGGTTAAGGGATAGTTCTCTCTTCACTTAGGCATCTAAATTACGTGTTTGGGGATTCTATAATTTGTAAGCACTGTAAGATTTTGTATTTTTGAAATGACTCCCTATGCCTTGCCCCATGCTACTAGTGAGAAGCAAGGGCTCATCACCGAAGGCAAAATATAGGCGAGTGAATTCCTTTTTTTTTTTTTTTTTTTTTTTTTTTTGAATATTTTGCAATGTTTTTATGCTTTTATGAGAATGACCCTCTACGCTTTGCCCCATGCCACTTGTAAGAGGCAAGGGTTTATCACCGAAGACAAGACGTAGACGAGTAAGGGCACCTTCCTCCATTCCCAGTCTCACACTACCAAGAAGAAGTGTGGGCTCAACACCAAAGACTATGAAGGACGAAAGATGTGACAATGAATTATTCATAAGTTATTGAATTGATGGATTTTTTTACAATAGTGCTTTGTATTTGGGAAGAAACGTCTGCCCCCAATCTCAGCCCCACACGACTAGTAGGACGCGAGGGTTCAACACCGAAGACTGAGATGGACGACCAAACGAACTGGGTAACGAAGTTTAGAGCTTTGTTATGAAAGAGAGAATGTATTTGAAGGGAATATATTACCATCAGTAAGCTTCTAGGTATGACCATAGAGGAAAGTGACTGAAAATGGAAGAAGTATGATGACACTCACAAACTTAATAGGATTTATATTAGCACTTGTCTCATGATGATAAATATGAAGATGTGATTTTGATAAAGAAAATATCTACCAATGGAAATGAATAAATTTAAATTATTCGGAGATAAGCAAGACAAAAGGAACAATGTACATGTTGTTTCTCCTAGAATAGTGAATATCTCAAGGATAAATTTCTTTAAATGAACTGCATTCATGGGTTCATCAAGACTTGGCCTATGTCAATGGCCAATTTATAAGCTCCAAACCCAAAATTATCTATGATTTCGTTGGGCTCAAATTTGTCTTGTTTGTCTCGTTCTTTGGGTGTGTTCTTTTGATTTTCTTTGAGAATGAAATCATTGACCTTAAATTTTCTAGGTTTGAATTTTTTATGGTAGCTATGCCATAGCCGATTTTGATATACTTGAAGATGATCTAGGGCATTAAGTCATTTTTCATCAAGAAGCTCGAGTTCATTAAGGCGTGAGTGTTGATAATAATCTTTATTGATTACATCTTTGAAGGATATTATGAAGGATGAAAATTCAACCTTGACATGTAAAATAGCTTCCCAACCATAAATAAAGGAGAAGGGAGTGGCTCCAATAGGTGTGTGATAAGATGTGGTAAGCCCAAAGAGTGGGATAGATTTGGTTAAGCCAATAGCTTCCATGTGTGTTGACAATGATGGTTTGTGTTATTTGGTTTTTTGCTTCTATTTGTCCATTAATTGATTGTTTTGAGGATAGATTCACAATTAAAGATGGAAAAGGTTGTGTAAAGATATTCCTGGGTATAAGTACCTCGTAGAATGGATGCATGTAGAAGTCTTGATAGTGAGAATAATTAGTGATGAGATGCCTGCAAGATCGATAATTGAAAGCATGATGGACATGACATAGGTTGCATTGTCGCAAGTGTCCAAACTCGATGTGGTTGTGTTTCGACAACAAGGCTAGAGATGTTAGGCATAAGAGCCAATATTGGAAGAATAGAATCAAACTTAATGGTACCTGTTGATGGAACCTCTCTGTAGTGTCTACAGTAATATCAAGGTTTGAAAGGGAGTCTCAAACGAGATCAAGGTCTCGTTAGATGTGGAAGAATGTTGTGCTGCCAAAACAGTTCAATATATGTTTGGGTTTGGGTTGAAAAGAGAGTCTTGAAATAAGTTCAAGTGCTCAAGAGATGTGGGAAGAATGTTGTTGTCAAAACAGTTCAATGTATGTTTGGGTGAAAGAAAGAGTGTCTTGAAATAAGTTCAAGTGCTCAAGAGATGTTGGAAGAATGTTGTTGTCCAAAACAGGTTCAATGTATGTCAAAGAGGGTTGAAAAGAGAGTCTCAAATAATTTCAAGTGCTCAATGTAGAGTCTTGAAGATGTTCAAGTGCTAGAGATGAAGAATGTTGTTGTCCAAAACAGTTCAATGTATGTTTGAACTAATGGAAGGAAATTTGAAGAAGATATGGATTGTTTGGAATTAGAGAGTCTTGACCTCATTTCATCATGATCTCGTGGAATTTCAGTATATATAGGAGTTTCGACAAGTAGTCACTCTTCATGGAAAGTTGTGGTATTGATGTGTCGTTGGTCAGCAAGAGCATTGTCATCAAGTTCTACAGAGATGACATCGTCACAATTAAGTCTTGACGTAATTTTAAATCGCACACATTTATCTCGTGTGATGACCATCAATGCGATGAAAGTCACAAGATGTGTTAGGTTTGTACCAACATGGCTTAGCTTCCCTTTGACAAAGGGTTTTGTAATTGGATATCTTATCGCTTAGCCTCTTTTAGTTGATGAAAACACTAGAGAGACTTTCTCCAAGGGGGTAAACCGACGTTGGACTTTACGTGAACTCGATTTCTTCGTGAGGTTGTATGATCAATTTTTGGGTGATCGCTCACCGATTTGGGTAGCCATATGAGAGAGTTGTGTTGTCATCTTATTAATTTGTTCTAATAGCTCATCAGGTGATGTTTTTCGTGAATTCATCATGTTTGAAAAGAGAGGGAGAACGAAGAAAGGTGTGATGAAGAAATCAACCTATTGATTGTGATCCTTGTTTTGGCTTAAGCAAGTTTTAACAAGTAAGGCTATAAGGAGAAAGCTTAAAAAAGCTACGGGAGACAAGTGGGATATAACTCAAACAAGCTATATGATGAATATCTTGATTGGTTTGGATTAAACAAGCTTTAGCAGAGATTTGAAAAATGTAAGGAGTACACTCAAACAAGGTACTCAATACAAGTGGGATATAGCTCAAACAAGCTATGATGAATATGTTGATTGGTTTGGCTTAAACAAGCTCTGGATTTTGATAGAAGAGTAACTCAAACAAGTGACTCAACATGGTGTGATATAACTCAAAATGAGTTTGAAAGGATTTGTGTCGGATGGGATTTTCGATAAACTCGATGGTGATGAAATAATGAGTGAACTCAAACAAGTCACCCAATATCATTTTGATATAGCTTGAAACAAGCTATAAAGGATGTTTCGACAATGATGAGATAAGGAGTGAATGCAAGTCACTCAATATCTATTGATATAGCCAAAAACAAGCTATGATATAGTGGAGTTGTTGTCAAGGAAGTAAGCTAATGAAATTGGTGTGATGTTTTGATCTTCATTGTGGGATTGTTTGAATGTTTTGCTTGGTATTGAATTGGTCGAGAACTGATTTTTTTGTGGAACACAATTAGGATTTGAATTTTACAATAAACACATTGATATTAGCCAAGTTTTATGATAAAACAATGCTAAACTATTTTGTTTTCAAACAACAAGCAATCATGTGGATTCAATTGTTTTGGCTTATGAGGTAATTCTTCAGGAATGATCATTGTTTCATGCAATCATACAAGTATGTCATGGAAATGGTGGATGCAAGCTCTTATTACTCCAAGAAGATGCGTCCTCCGATATACCCTAGTCCTGATATACCTAATTCTATACGGGGAAATTGGTATGGGAACCCTTAGAGCACTGGAGGAGACTCACCAATTCTTACTTGCCTGTTTTGGAGTGAATCACCACGTCCAAAACATGTTTTGTGAAAAGGTGGAAGGTGATGGAGGGATGAATGTGTATGGTGTCCTTATAACTCCCTCGAAGATTTACAGGGACGATGCCCAAGGCTTTGTTGTTACAGCTATTTAGGCGTGACTCGCATGCGCTGCACGACAACATTACCTGTAAGTGAAGAGCAGGGGCGAGGTAAATACCGAACGCTGTGATGAGACTAGGTCTCAAAGTGCAATGCAGATGCAAATGTTGTTGGTGCGTGGTAGTCAAGTCCACGTCACCAGTGTAGCTTTGGTGGTGATGAAATCCACCTCGTCTACGTGTAAAAACAATATGATAAAGTGATTAAACGCAGGGTTCTTTCCAACTTGAAATAAATCACTAGCAGAAAATAATTACGTACCTGAGCGTATTTTTTTTTTTTTTGTTTCAGCAATTGTCTTTGAATGGTGGTATTTTTTGGGATTTTTTTTTTTTTTTTTTTTTTGTTTTTGACAATATTCCAAAGAACGCGGTTCTACGTAAAACAAATTAGTAGTTATCCTGCAAATGAAATGTTAGAAAAGTGATCGTGGCTGTTTTTGATTTTCTGATCGCTCAAAGGTGCAGGAAAAGAGCATACACAACCAACGACCAAACAAATATTAAGAATATGACAAAGGAAAATAATTATTAAAATGACAGTTGGAAAACAAAGCTAGAGGATCCTGCAATGTTAGAACAAGAAACTAAAAAATCATTGGACCGCTTTCGATTTTCCAGATCGCTCGAAGGCGCAAGAAAAGAGCATACGCGGATACAATTGGAATTTTTTTTTTTTTAAATGTTAATAATTATTGCAATTAATCATGATTGTGAAATAGCGATAATGATTATTTTCACAAAAAAGAAAAACGATGAAAGAAGAGGGTGAAAACGTTACCTAGAAGTGTTGTCGTGGAAAATTGAAATGTAAGGCAAAAATTAAAAATTTAAAAAAAATTGTTTGTGCAGAGCCCGGTGGCCTCACGTTTTTGATTTCCAAGATCACTTTTGAAGTGCGAGGAAAGAGCATACGTGTGAGGTTGTTACGTGAAATAAAATAAAAATAATAATTTAAAAAAAAAAACTATAATTTTGTTGTTTTTTGTTAAAAAGACAGGTGTTAGAAGAAATGAAACCAAAATTTTTTTGTAAGTCTAAATCTAAAAATTATTTTTTCATTGCATATATATTTTCAATACCTTTCTGTTAAAAAAATGAAGTCATTCCGAGTTCGGGAGCAAAAGTTATGGCGTCCGGAAGATGGGCTATGGTAGCACTCAATGAAAATTTTGAACGTGAGAAAAACGTCCTGGGAGCTAGTTTTTTTATTTTCTGACTTCTGTACTTTACCTGAGAAGCTAAAATTTTGACAGCAAGGTTAAAAAAGAACAATAAATAGAAAGAAAGAGTTAGATCACAAAATGATTGACTAAAATAAAAGAAAAAAATGATTAACTTCCTACAAAGCAGTTATTTTAGCAAAAGTAAATAAATAAATGCATTTTCCGGATTGGTTGTCCCATGACAGTAAGATGATAAACTAATGGCTAGTTCATGTGTTTCTACAGATGACGAGTAAATAGCAAAATCAAAACTGGGAACTAAACACCAAGCACCGAGGAGATCAAAGACAGGATGAGCTTCAGAGTTTCATTGTTGCTATAACCTGCAGATACACCACAAGACACCACACAACAAAAACACTACCCAAAGCGTGAAGGTTAACCAAAGAAGACCATAAGGAATGAAAATGAAATAATAATGAACAATAATAAACAAAGAACAGATAAAACCACTAATTGGGAAATTAATGGTAACAGATCGAAAAAGTAAGGCATGCGTGCTTAATGTAAGCTAGGAAAAATACACTACTAACAAGGAAGTAAAATACCAATAATCATACCTCCTCCTTCGCGTTCCATAGAAAACCTCAGAATGGGCTAGGAAACTTGGATTGAGCCCTGATTTTGTGATATGTAGGTGCTTTTCTTCAAGACGGAGCAAGACCTTCCTGCAACAATGATCCTCTTACTTTGCACTAGATGGGAAAAAGGATTATGAGGCTATTTTGGCATTAGGACGAGGCAAAAGGATGTTCTTTGCTCAAAGGATGCAAGAACTTAGATATGGCATTCAAGCTTATTCTCCGTGTGTTTAGAGGGGAGGGGTAAGGTTGTATTTATAGCCTGAGGGAGTGATTAACTTAGATTAATTTAAGTAATCATGGTTTGAAAATGTGGGCAAGATTAAGTGAGTGGTTTGAAAATGTGGGCAAGATTAAGTGAGTGGTTTGAAAATGTGGGCAAGATTAGGTGAGTGGTTTGAAAATGTGGGCAAGATTAGATGAGTGGGGGCCACGAAGAATGGGTGAGGATTTGAATTATATTTTTAATTCATAAGTGGAGGATTTTAGGTGAGTGGGGACCACGAAGGGTGGGTGAGGATTTGAATTTGAATTTTTAATTCAATAGTAGAAAAACATGGAGAATAATGACATGTGGTGAGGATTGGGTTATTTTTAGATTTTTGAAATGGATAATTAATCAAATTATATTTGATTAATTCAAAGTGTACTTCTTTTTTCTTACTCTTTTGGGTACTTTCCTCCTCTTAGGAAAATGAGGAAGGGATTACATTTATTAGGTTTGATTTGGTTTATGGAAATGTGCAACTAGTTATCTATTTTACAAAGTTACTGTGTACGAACGCGACATTTGAGAAAATCCAAAGTGACAAACAAAGATCAACAATAAATCTTTTCCATCCTAGAAAATGCCGTAACACCGAGCATCGAGTAGACACCAGCGCCTAGTTCACTCACTAGCACCCAAGTGCTTCGTCCTCCCATGGGCACTTCTATCATGTGTAGTTCTGAGTTCCAAAACCCTCGGTGAGCCTTGGTGACACTTTTTCTAGTCCTGTTCCAGTAGTTTCTCAATCCAGATCACTCTTAGGTTGAACATAATCAACTAAGTCACCTTCCCTCTCTCATTTTCTTAGGGATTCATATATGGGCATGTTTATTTCTTATGTCTTACTATAGTTTATCATCATAATATCATTAGTTATAGTAATTACTCTAAAATTAAGATTTAATTCCATTTATATTAAATCACATATAGAAGTCCACGTGAGTAGATAATTGCAAACAAATCTACAACTTCATAACAAATGAAAATGGGTTTGTCGCCCCGATTTGGCGAGAGATAATTCAATACGGGATGAATCGTGGATGATATCAACCATTCGAGAGGCCCCGAAAGCATACAAAACCATGTAAGCTACATGTTAGATTGACAATACAACCAAGTCCGATTCTAACATCTCGCACCTAGATAGTAATGTAAAGCCTTAATTGAGCATGAAAGGTTAACATTAATTTACTTGTATCCCGAGCACGTAGTCTTCAAGAAATCGACATTCATGTGTATAAATGATTTTGATGGTGCAAAGTGGTGAAAAATCTCTCGCATGGTATAAAGCACTACAATGAATACCTTACAAAATATGAAACTATAATATAAGCTCTCCAAAATTTACACTTTCTCTCATACGATAGGAAAACCATAAATAAAAATGATTTTACCCTAGTCAATAGCTCATGACTCCATATTTTATTCGGACACAACCTACTATGATAAAGAAAAGTTATACACCATAATAATTCCATTCAATAATATTGCATAAACATATAGGAGGATTAATAGGTTTTAGATTCCCTATAATCTCTCTCACATATCTAGAAAATCTCACCAAATTACCTATGTGAGTTGTGATAACAACTCATTCACTAACTTCACCCAAACATAACAATATAAGTTGTTTTGTAATAACTCATTTACAATTAATAATTACTCACACATTATTAACTCATAATGTGAACACTAAAGTATTCCTAACACATTTTTGGATCATGCCTCCCCAAATTGAGGCTTTTAATTCCCTAAAAGCTTTATTTAATCGATGAGGTGAGGAAATTTCTTCCCCACATCTTCTTTTGAATACCACTTGACCTTGTTTGATAATTTAAATTTTAACCCAATCAACCATGGTGTTGCACTCCTCGTTGTGTTGTTCTATTTTTTGTTATAATACCACATCTTCCTCTAATTCTAGATGGCTATCTAAGGAAATATCCTCAATAGATGGCATCAACAACCCGTCTTCTTCATGATCTAGTATATAGGGCTTAAAGAGATGTATTTTTTCAATATTAACAATTGAATATATTCTCATGTAAGGAATAAAATCTAGGTTAAATGCATTCTTGCCCACTTCTTCCAAATTTTAAATGGGCCATATCTAAAAGGTTTGAGTTTTTATATTTACCTTGGAGTTTCTCTCTACTCAAGTACAACCATACTTTGTCACCAATAGGGAAAAAAATACTTAGTTGATGATCATGCCTTACTATGTACTTGGTTGTGACTCCTTCAACCTCTCGTGTAATTGGTGGTATACCTATTGAATCTTCTCAATGAAATTATTAGTTTTTGGACTTCTCAATCCACTCTCCCATTGTCTCTCTACCGATAGGAACCAAGAGAGGAATGTATAGGAAAAACCAGATAATTAATCGCACATAGAATAATATACTTCACACTATATATTATATTATTATTAATGAGTTATCAAACTCATATAATAATATAATAAATTAATAATGTTTACAACAATTAATTCCTAACATTCACCCCCTTGGTGTGAACATTATTAATTCCTAATATTCACCCCCTTAATGTGAACACGAGAAAGAACCATATTCGAAGAAGATGAACCACCTCCTGAAAGCACTGCTTAGACCAAGTACAGACTCCATAGATTATCTCTTTACCCTCGTAAAGGCGTAGTGTTGAGCCGAATTATGCAAGAATGCTCCCTTCCTCTTTGGGTTCCTGTGGGACTTTCCCTTCCTCCTGGGCACCCGAATTCTGAATCTCCAAGATCCACAAGCTTGACACTAGTTGGATAACCATCCCTTGAGTCTACCTCGAAATATTCTCCTACTCCCCAAAAGTGAGTTTTCTAAAAACATGAATCTTCCCAAAATTTTGGAAAGGGGTTTATTCAAAGACACCATCACACGACAATCAAGAACACTGAAAAATAAAAACCACACGACACACATGTCACCAGATCAATGTGTGGCCCTGTCATTAGCTTGATCGACAAGAGGTCCTGAATGACCTCCAACCTCTCGTTTGCCTCCATCCTCCAAAGTGTTATGATGTTAGCTCAGCAAATTTGGCTTTGAGGTTCAATAATTACATACCTTACCCGAACATCGGATTCCATCGAAAATGCATTCGTAAAGATTTTTTTTTTTTTCAGAATTTGATTGACATACTTTTAACAAAGACTCTTGATGTACTATAATATTGATATATGATGACTAAATAAATCTATGTTTTGATACTAGGCAAGACAATACTTAAACAAACTATTATTAAACAAATAATTTGATAACATTTTTTTATGACTCTTTAAAAAGTAATTTTTAATTACTTTTTACATACTACTAGACAATGCTTTACGAAGTTTAAACAGTGCAATAAAGTACGACTATGTTAACATGAATGGTGTCGATGACTATTTGGACTTTAAAACAAAAAAAATGACTCACATACTTTAGAGACTAAAACAACAGACTTAGATTATAAGTAACATATGACTCAACAATGAACTAAATGTGAACCTACCAACCTAACATTGAAACTTATCTCCAATGTATAAGACCCTTTATAAAAACAAACAATCTTTGACCGAAGAAAAGGAATAAATACCAAAAAAATGGCACGTAGGAATACTTTGGAGAAATGAAAGAAAAGTCTATGGAAATAATAAATCAATTTGAACTCAATGCATGCACGACTAGCTTCCAGCTGAAGAGATTGTTCGGACACTTTTGTTTTAGATGAACCCATGAAATTGATGAGCTAGAATGCTACCACCACCAATTATGAGAAAGCCGTTGGTTTTCCTCTTAAAGATTCAGTTATGTGGCATACGTGGACTGATTCACATGATAAATAGTCAACCCCAGACTGATGGTGCATATATTGTAAACCATGGGCACACTGATCTGAAATGGTGGACGGGATTCGTTGTTTCGAGCTGGTTTTTGGAGACATCTTTGATGACAAAGGATGATAGTTGTATTTATCTTCTAGTGTGATCAGGAGAACGATCCAATGCCTATAACCGTAAGCCGTAATATAATGCAGTCTGCCAAGATTAAATGCAGAAAATAAAATGTAGAAAACTGACTATAGGATGATCTTGATAGTAAGTATGCGTAAGGAAACACACATGAACACATTTATCAGACTGCACATAAAGTATTTGTGCCCAAGAAATGCAAACACATTGTGCTTCAAATTGGCACCAGTTCCTAGATTGCGCAGGAGAATTGACTGATTTTCCAGATCTTCGTCAGAGAATATGAACGAAGTTATATAGATTTACACGTTGAGTAAACTGTGATTTGACAATCCTAATAATGCACCACCAAGCAATGATAGATCCTCACGAGTTCAAAATCAATTGATCTAATACTACCATGCCACCAAAATTATGGAAAACATGGATTCAAGAACTTATTCAATAGGATGTAGATGAACCCATCATAGTCACATTATCTTTATTGACTCTCATGACTATTGGAAAGCTCGTAGTTTATGACATGAATGTTGCAAGATGCACAGACAATACTCTTTACTGAGAGAAGCCAAGTTCTCAGGCTCTATCCAAGACTCCAGTCACCATGTCCAAAGAATGTGGGAGACCGAAGACCAAAGTTGTGTATAGGAAGAAGTCAACCAATAAAATACTTGATTCTAAAAACAACAAACCTTATTTAAAAATGAAACCATGTACGGGCAACCATGAATCACAATGGATCTGCTCACATAATGCTCGGTGTAGCATAGTCGCTTTGATACCACCGATAGGAACCGGAGAGGAATGCGCAGAGGAAAAACTAGATAATAAATTGCACACAAAATAATATACTTCACACTATATATCATATTATTATTAATGAGTTATCAAACTCATATAATAATATATTGAATTAATAATGTTTACAACAATTAATTCCTAACATCTACATGGTAGTCTCAAAACAACATCAAATGCACTCTTAAGCAAATAACCAAAACAAGTCTCAAAAGGAGTCTTACTAGTAGAAGCATGAACTGCCTTGTTATAAGAATGTTGAATATACACCAAATTCTCATCCCAAGTCTTAGGATGTTTCCTATTATACCCCCACAAGAGTTGACTAATGTTTGATTTACTACTTTGATCTACCCATTGGTTTGTGGGTGAAAAGAGGTAGACCTCTTTAACTTGGTATCCATCTTCTCCCCGCAAAGTAGACTAAAAATTCTCAATAAACCATGAGTCCCTATTTGAAATAATGGAGTTGGGAAAACCAAAATGAACCCAAACATTAGCAAAAAACAACTCAGCTACAATATTGGCTTTAAGAGTTTTCTTGCAAGGAGTAAGAATACACATTTTATTGAACTGGTCCACAACCACAAAAATATAATCATATCCTCTTTTGGAAATAGGAAAACCGCCCACAAAATCCATGGAGATGTTTTCCCATGGCCTAGATGGATCCAATAATGACATATATAAACCCAAATTTCTATTACTAGGCTTGTTTGTACTACATAAAACACATCCTTTGATAAACTTAACAACTTTTGCTTGCATATTTAACAAATAAATGTACCTCTGTAAGTGTGCAATAGTCTTTGTAACACTAAAGTGACCAAAAACCTTAGAAGTGTGTGTTTCTCTCATTAAATGAACTCTTTCCCTCTTGGGCACATAAAGTGTCTCATTCTTGTAGAGAATCCCATCCTAGAAGTAATATTCTCCTTTAAGCTCAAAGCCCTCACTTGGAGGCTTCCACTGGAATATCTCTCCAAAATTTGGATCCTACTCATAACCTTCCTTATATTTTTCACATACACAAGGTTCAACAAGATTTAACGTGCCTATAGATGAAAGAAAAGGAGGACTTGAAAACATACCAACTAATTTTTTAGTCACACCTTTCTTATATTTTATGATAAAATGAAATTGCTGCAAGAAACCATCCATTTATAGTGTTTAGCTTCTTTAAGTTTATTTTGAGATTGCAAATATTAAAGAGGTTTATGATCCATGTGTATGATAGTTTCCTTAACCTTTAGAAAGTGCTTCAATTTCTTGACCTCTTAAACAATATCATACACTTCTTTTATGTACAATAATTTAGAATTATACCGAAACATTTAGAATAGTAACATATGGGCCTACCTCTTTGAAGTAGGACAACTCCCGTCACATAATCACTAGCATTTATTTCTACTTCAAAAGGAAGTTACAAGTTAGGAAAATCTAAAATTGGAGCATGACTAATCTTGTATTTAAATGTCTCAAATGCATCTTGTTGCTTCTTACCCCAAACAAAAACCTTACCACTTGTTGTCACAGAATGTAGAGGAGTTAATATAGAGGAGAAGTTATTAATGAGCTTCCTCAAATATTGAACTACACCAATGAATATGCTTTTCTCAGTCAAAATAAAAGGTGTAGGAAAATTCAAAATGGCCTCTATCTTAACCATAAAAATTCTCAATTCTTCGCCTCCAACCATGTACACTAAGAAGACAAGTGAGTGTTGAGAAAAATCACACTTCTTCTTATTCAACACTAACTGTTTCTCCTTTAAAATCAAAGAACCCCATGGAGAAGTGATAGGATGGATTATACCTTGCTTAATCAAAGTTTGTAACTGTTGTTTTACTTCACTGACATCTTTCAAGGATTGATTATGCAAACCAAGGTTTGGAAGTAGACTATCAGGTGGAAAATGTATCTCATGCGCAATAGGCATAACCAAGGGAAACCTCATAAGATTTTGGAAGACTTCCTTGAACTGTTGTACCAACTTTCTCATTTGCTTCTACTCTTTATTAGTAAACATGCTACATGTAACAACTTTATCTTCCTTAATGTCACTCGAAAGGAGGAAATAAAATTTCCCACTAGCATTAATAAGATTCTTAGCTTCAGAGGCACTTACCAAAGAGATATTTGAATCTCCCTTGTAGGATGAAATGATGTAGCTCTTACCATCCTTCACCAAACAGTATCGATTATATCTACTTATGAATATGGTATCCATGATATATGATTATGGGGTGCCAAACACTACACCACACACATCAAGAGGATCAACATCCATAATAACTTCATCGATGAAATGTTTATTAACATTGAACGTAATTTTGCATTGCTTGGTAATAGTGATGTCTACACCTTCTTCAACCAACCCAATGAGTAACGACTTGGATGATGGTAAGTCCCTATTTTCATCTTATCAACTAACTCTTTACTTATCAAATTTGCTTGTGAACAAGTATAAAAAGAATACCCATTGTGGGTTTTTCAACTAAATTTTGATATGAAAGAGCTTAAGAAGTTCATTTTCTTAAACAACATTACTACTAAAAAAATACCTCTCTATTGACATAGGTACACCACAATGTCTCACTAACCCCATTACTACAATTTACTTTTTCCCCTTGGAGGGAAGCCATTGTGTTCTTCTTGTTCTTGAAGGGGTGTAATTATAGGTGGAGCTTCCAACATTTATCCTTAAAACGAGTGTCAACATAAGAATGACCACATTGAACTTTTATATCCTTTTTAAAAATGGAAGTATTATTATTTTTACATTTCCCTTTCCCTTTTTCCTTTTGCTTGTGTCACTTTGTTTATTTGAAGCACTTTGAGAGGTAGAGGAAATATTCTTCTTGTTATCTCTAAGTAGTGAGCTTGAGAATTAGCCTCATCTACATTCATAGGATTGGCCAAGAGAATTGGTATTCTCAAGTGGCCATGGATTTACCAATGTATTTTATCAAGATATCCTATTCTACTACATATTTTCCCATTTGGACAACTTTCTTTGAGAACTTGTTGGTGTACTCTTACATGCCTCAACCTTGCTTTTGCCTAAGATCTACAAATACATAGACCTTTCTTCCTCATAGAAAATAGGATAGAACTCCATCTTGATTAACATATTAAATTCATCACACTTAGAAATATGAGGAAGCTTCTTAACAACCAACCAAAGTTCGAATATAACATTCAAACCAACTTAGAGCATGATTGATTAATTTTAACCTTACAAAATAAATCATTAAATCTCATTAATTTGATGCAAAATGAAATATACATCTAATTATGATAAGCGATGGTCTACCTTCTTGGAATTGGCATCTCTATCATATGATTGAATCTATATCTTCACCTCATCTTTGAATGGAGGAGGGTAGGTTTGACATAAGGTTATTATTACTCATATTCAAAATCTTCCTCCCTATGATATCCTTGTACCTCCTTGGGGACACCGGGATTCTCTATGAGTAGTCCCATCACGGGCTCAAACTTTTCCATAGACAAATAAATGTTACCAACATTCATTGAAAGGATTTCCACGTCCACCTTTAGCTTGTAGAAGTATTCTTATTTAGTTCCACATGCATCTTCATCACCACTACAAGCCATGCTTCATATTCCTTGCTTCCAATTTCTTGTGGAAATCTCTACTTCAAAAGGTATAAGGATACCTTCACCACTTTCACTACCTCTCCGAGGTAAGGGGCATATAATTGCAATGTCAACATAAGTTAACCACACAAATATAAATTAATTCTTACCACCATGATACCAATTTGATCCATAAACTGATTATAAACAATGATAATGGATTTTATATATAGTGATAATGAGTGTCTTTTTCTTGTAGAGTTTTATTTTAAATATAAAAGTACAACTTCAATAAACAATAAACTAGAAATTATTAAACAATAGATAAGGATGCAAGTAATTATCATAGAGGCATCCTAGTAGGAAAAACTCCAAAGAGGCTAGGAGTAGGAATGTCATCATTCTTTCTAAGGAAGGCACACGTTATGACACATATAGTACAATTACTATTTTTGTCTCATCCTCCTTCTATAGTCACTAAATGATGCACTTACTATGTACATGTGGATTCTAAATACTTCATTTTTATACATGATTCCTAAGCAAGAGAACTACTTATTAACACCTCTTTACTTTTCTTTAGAATTGTTTTTATCCTTTTCATATTTATTACTTATTATTTCGATTGACGAATTATAGTTTTGCATACCATTCGACATCCTAGATTTCTCTAATTTTAATGTTTGACCTTTTAAGCACCTTATACATGACCGTCCATTACGGATAAGAGCACTCAGGTGCTACTATCCCCTCTAGGTGTTTGTGTCTTCTTTATCTCTTTTTTTGGTCTTTCGAATGTTACTTCTTTCTTGTCTTCTTTTATCACTCTTGTTCGACCTTTCACTTGTTAATGATGAAACTTAAGCAAAGGAATCATGTGTGTGTGTGTTTCTTATTTAACCTCATTAAGGGGGCAAGCATTCAAGAGACACATACTATTATAAGGAGCTAATATTTTCTATCTACTACATCAAGGACTACATTTTGGTTTGCATGCTTCATTACATAGGAAGGTTTATTCTAAATTCCATACCACATATTTTCATTTAGGATAAATTAGTTGTAGCTCATTATTCCTTTTGCAGCTCGAACTAGGGCATCCTAGCTCAAGGGACACTATTCCAATCACACACACAAGAACTACATAAAGTCTAAAATGTAGTGCAACGCTCGATGACAATCACATTGGGGTGACCGATGAGGTTAGTATAACTCAAACATATGAATTATTTTATTCATGAAATGTATGCTCGAGTATTGTCTAGGTGCCTAGGGTTTATTTTATAGGTTACATGTGCAATATAGTGAATTTAATATGACCTACAATGAATAAGGAGTGACACTAACCTGACACGAAAGAACCAGATTCCTAGTTTTTCTGCACAGACACTTGTACTGCGAGAATAGACACTAGCGCCAGAAACCATGTATCCTTCCATGTGCTCTTGTCCCTAAGGATCTCACTTTCTAGAATAAAACACAAAGCTAATACAATCCATAATTTTCCTTTCCAACATGTTAATCAGTTCAAAATCAACCCAAACCTACAAATACAAGTTGGTTCAATCTCCAAACCATATATATCACTCTTTGTTATATTTCCTTTGCTTGATATTACTTAAATAATATTGTATCCATTTAATTAGTAGTGTCCTTATCTTAGATTTAATTTTATTAAATTATTTGGTGAACCCGTCCCTTACATGCTCTTTATTAGATCTATTCTTCTCAACACCAAACCCTAGTTTCATTAGGGTTCATATCTACATTTTATCTTCAAATCCAAACCTGATTTTCATCTATCATTTGCCTTAAAATTCGATCCTTAGATTTTTCCCTAAGTTTTCATTCTTCATTCTCCCCTTTGGGTCACTTTCTAGGGATCTCAATTTTTAAATCACCTTTTGTTTCATATCTCGAGAATAACGACTCTATTTTCAAATTCCTTTGAGGTTATTTTTCCTTTTTCCATATCTAACAAAAACCTCAATTTTTTTTCCACAATTTTGAGCCCAATTTTAGAAATTCAAAATTACACTTTTTACTAATTAAGGCCTAATTTGAAAAATATACACTTTTGGCCAAATCCATTTGAGGGTTTTCTTTCAATTTATAACATTCACAAAATATTATTTTTATTTTTAAAATTTCAAATTCCATTTTGAGATATGGTCATTTTATTAATTTGATGACAATTAATTTTTGCTTAACATTACTTTCCATACAAATTTATGTCTGATCGGATTTCTTGTGTAAAATTCTTTTATGGCTAACCATATACTCGATGAAAATTATTCCTCATTTTATATTCAGGTTCAAATTCATAATGTAGAAGTCTTGAAAATATTGGATCCGGAGGGTCTTAGTGGGGGGGTGCCTAGACAGACTAGAGCACCTACGAGTGCTCTGGAAAGGAATCTAGCGCCTTCCGGTCTATGAAAAATCTTGGAAGTTGGTCTTTGCAACGTCGAAGGTAATCTTAAATTTTGCCTACCAGTCACGTCAATTGTTCTCTATTGCACCAAATGCTCCGAATATTCCAAGAGGAAAAATGACGTGCGATAAAACAAAAGGAAGTATCAAAACCCTAAAAAAAGATACTGAGAATGAATGGGTCGATCGACATCAACTATCACAACAATTAGCTTACTAAACCGAGAGCTACACTATGTTTCAGACCCGAATGTAGTTCTGGTGTGTGTGTGTGTGTGTATGTCATTCCCTAGGTGCTCTTATGCTAGTCACACTTTGTGAAATAGCGAGGAATAACTAAATGTAGAAAATGTAATAGTATGTGTGCATGGAATAGAATAAAATCCCTCCCTCTATGAAGTGTGATGTAGATGTCCTAGCTTATGCCTTGATGATAGAGCTATGTGGATGCCAATGCAGTAGATGGATGCAACTCTAGATGTAGTAATAGTAGTGCATGATGTTAGGTCCCTCGTTATGGTCTCACGACTTTATATTTATAGGGTTCTCTTTCTCTACTTTCGTAATTAACCTCGAAAAGGCCAACCAAAAGAAAGATAATGATGAAAAATGGCTAGAAGAGGTTAACAAGTGGCGGGAAAGTGCTAGAAGGATCGGAGCGCCCCAAGTGGGACCAGGCATCCATGGGCACCCGATTACGACTAAAAGTATGTAGGATGCGCAAAAATGGTTGGGCATGTGGGTGCAATCGGTTGCAAATTATGATATAAAATAAATAAGATGGTCAAAGGGATGGTGGTTAATTAGTACTTTCTTCACTCAAGAGCCTTCTTAATAGTAGTATGAGACCGGGATTAATAAATTTTTAAAGTGCATTATTTTTTGACTACACCATGACCATTGTCCCCTAGATCATGTTCACATGTGTAGTTCCTTTACATCCTGATCATGGGCCCTTTCCTAGTACTCTCATTGCATAGATCATTTTTGCATTCACACTTGGGGGAATCCTAATTCCCCCACACCACCCGATGACGCACTCTTGTTCTTGGTTCATACTTGACTATTGAGGGTTTCTTCATATGGACCTCACTTTGCACACACAACACTGAGGGAGATTACTTATTCCCCCTTCTCGCTGATTTTATTTCACACACACACACACACACACACACACACACACACACACACACACACACACACACACACATATATATTTAAAAATCCAAAAACATTAGCTTAGATCTTGATTGGATGCATTCTTCCTTGTTTATACTACTCTATGTTACACCTTTGCTTAACATGTTACTACAGTTCATAATATGCTTTATCATTTTTTCATACACACATGCGCGTTCACATGGTATCTTGAGGTGAATGCATGTCACTTACAAGTTTTTACACGATGTATGATGCTTGGCCCTATCCATTACTAGTCCCGCTAAGGCTCCCATGGGCATCTACGTTTTCTCGCTTACTATCAGGTTCTATCATTGCTATATTTCACATTTTCATTCCTATATTCAGATATCACATTATCGCATACTATTTATCTTTCCTAACATGCTAATGAGTGTTTCATGTGTAGAATTTACCTTGTAGGACTCCTTCCAATCATGGTTATCTAATTTTCTTGTACCTTGTTTGTCATTATTTGTGGGCTATGCCTTATGTTTACTTAATTTTTTTGTTTGGATAATTCTTGATGGCTCGATTGTCTTGTGACATCCAGAGTGGCATCCCATATATGTAACCGATTCTGGGCTGCCAGGTCCTTTTTTTAGTTTTTCCTATATGTTTTACTAGTTCTTATTTTAGTTGTCATTGTTTATTTATCTCTAACACTTGTAGGCTAGCATTTTCCCCTTATTTTTCTTGTTCCACGGTAGCTACCATGCGTAATCCAATATTCCCGATAGATTCCTAAATCATATGTGCACATCGTTTAAACCTTCCTCGATTGGGATTCATTTGCATTCGTTAATATCACATACCCCAAACAAGTGGGGAAAACATTGGGTGAACCTTTTCACCCTCCCAACAGTGACATAACATAGCTAAAAAACACAAACACCAAGAATACAACAAAAATCAATTACAAAACTGGGCCATAAACAAACTTGGCCACAAAAAATTAGCACGGATAGAAGTTCTTAGAGTAGATAAGAACACTTGTGTGTCGTTGTCCCACATGGTCACTCTCATCTTGGGGAAAAACAAGCTACACAATTATTTTAGCAATTACAAAGTGACCATTTTATCATATTTTAGTAGTTACACATCCAATTTCATATTACAATAGTCACTAATAAGAACTAACTACTAATCCATGAACTAAAATAGGAACTAAGGGAATGACACCCAAGGCATATGCAAGACAATGATATTCCTAATACCTTTGTGTAACCTAAGGAAAGTTACAAATTAGGTTTGTGATCATTTACAATCACAATTATCCATAGGGAAGCGTTAACAATTATCGGGAAAAACAAACCGCTCTCGTAATACACTTTTCCTTAGCAGTAAGCAAAGATGCCTAAATTTTAAGTTTAGCGTCAGGATACTCAAATCCTTAGTTTGGTGACAGGATGCCCAAATCCTTAGTATGATCAAATCAGGTCAAGAATTGATCACTCTTGACTCTTCCAACTAGCCGCTTAACATCAAATTTACAAGCAAGAACAAATTTCTACCCCTTTCTTTTTAACACTACAAAGTTTACTCTAACCCCTTGGTTTATATTTTCCAATACACATTTCCATTTTTTACTATTTTCTAAGTTAAAGTTAAATTGCATTTACCCAAATCATTAACTACACTTGTTTTATTTTGTAGGTCTATCTTATCCCAACGAAGGCAAAATAAACAAGTAACCATGAAGTAAATCTCAATTAGGCTCTGGAAAAGATGACATTCCAAGGAACTACATGCATACATCATTATCACTCCATGCATGTAAAGGTCACCCTTAGGATCCTTATCCTTCTCTCTCCTTGTAATTTCATGGTACACATCTTGCACTATTCCATTCGGCACGCTACAACACTCATTCAACACGCTATTAGGTATAATCTTCATTCGACTCTCTAAGGTACACTTTTATGTTCTACTTTATGCTACCAAATCCTTATTCAATAGAATAAAGTGAGGGAATATGGAGTCACTAAATCGCATACTTACTATGTACATCCAAGCCTTTAAATACTTCATTTATATGCATGATTCCTAAGCAAGAGAACTACTCATTAACACCTCTTTACTTTGCCTTGACATTGATTTTATGCTTTTAATCTTTATTGCTTACTATTTCGATTGATAATTTATAGTTTTGCATACCAGTTGATATCCGAAATTACTTTGATTTCATTGTTTGACCTTTAGAGCACGTTATACAATACTATCTATTAGGGATATGAGAACCCGGGTGTTATTGTTCCCTCTGGGTACCTGCGTCCTCCTTACCTCCTTTTCTGATCTTTCGAATCTTACTTATTTCTTTTCTTCTTTTTTCACTCTTTGTCGACCTTTCACTTGTTAATGATGAAGCTTAAGAAAAGGAATCATGTGTGTGTGTGTGTCTTATTTAACCTCATCTAGGGGACAAGCATTTCGAAACACATACTAATACAAAGTGAGCTAATATTTTCTATCTACTACACCAAAGACTACATACCCGACCTCCCGAGGTCGTGCCGAGACAACCGGTGGAAATGAAATATATGCAGATGTGGACAAATTAGTTGGGAAATCCTATATCCTCGATACGTAAAAATGGGATCTACGAATCTAAAGAAAAGAAGGCTCTTCTAACCTGAACTAGTGTTATGGATCGGTTTAACACTATAACTATTCGAGAGCTCCAATCAATGTCAAGCTCTGCCGAGATCCTATCTGTTGGTTGTTGGATTCATGGAAAGTGACCTATGGGTGCTTCGTATATATTTCCAAATAGGTCATGAAAGTGGTATAGCGAGAGATGTAGTGGATTTATAAGAAACTATGGATGGTTTTCTGGTCTGACCCAAAAAGTATTGGCTTGATCGGTTTCTACGTTCAACACAAAAAGTTGTGTGATGATATCCGGTGGGAGTGGTGAGGATCTAAATACTAGTGTACGTAAACCGTGTCAATGTTTAATTGGTTTGCAGGCCCGTTGGGTTGTGGGACCTGGGGATCACAACCATGAACTCGTGGTTGTTGTGGACCTTTTATGGTCATGTAAAGAATCAATCTCGTCTTCCGACTATCCAAAGTAGTCATAAGATTTTTCAGCCTCTATGTTTAATATAGAGTCAGGTGATCTTCTCGAATACCTCACGGTGTCCTAAAAACTTGTATGCGTAAGACTTGTATCTATGTCAATGAGAAGGTCTCCCATGCATCTAGATGAGGAACTAATGGATCACAACCAAATGTTTTTCTCTCTCTTTGGGTTCTTGTATGGTCATATGGACATCCTATCAAGGAAATCTATAGCTGGGTTGATTTGACCAGAATTTGTATGCTTTGTCATCTTCGATGTTTAACACTTCTTAATTCTCACTAATTTCTTGTGGGTTTGTTGTTGTTTGGAAGATGTGGATCCTAAGACCTTGATCTATATCCACTAATGCCATGAAGAGATTTGGCTGGGGTATCACTGGTTCGAATATGTAATCCCTGGGCTCTCTTGGTCCCGTAATAGTCATGCAAGAAATAACCAAACTTAATTAATGAAGTAAACTAATTATGAAAATGAATCTACGCTATGCTTGTTCTTTTTGTATTTTCAGAGATATAAACTTGAATGATTTTAAAGAGCAACTAATCTAATAAATTCAAGATAACAAGTAACTAATCTAAGAATAAAGCTAAAACAAGCAAGGTAGCCAGATGTAGCTATTTGCTCCTGTGCACTTGTGAGTTGATACAAATATAAATATCTAACTAATTTGATTGAAAGACCTCCAATCTTACCTCAGAAGTGAGAAACAAATCATAGCTTCTCAGAAGCTATCATTCCCCACAGCTTCCCCGGTAATATTGAAAGCAAGCTTTAACTGAAATGAAATGATTCACTACTCTATTTGATATATCATAACTACAACTTTGACAATTCAAACCTAGAGTCTGCATAATAGAGGCAAATCCAGTTGTATCGTAGCTTGTCCCCTCAGTGTGATTTCTTCATTCCTTCGTGTTCTCGTGAATCTAGAAAGGTGAGAATGTGACAAAATGGAAAAGAGAGAAGATATTTGAACAATGGTAGCTTGGAGGTAAACCGAATGGAATGCAAGTAGGAGAGAGATAACGCAAGAGAACAAGAGCTTGGCTATGCGATTCCTAGCAGGATTGTTGCAGGGATACGACAAGACACACCTAAAATTCTAGGACCTATTCTTCCTGTGATGAAACAAAACCTATAACTCTAAAGAACCAAGTTTCAAATGAACTTAATCTAGAATTGATGTTGTATTATGCTAAGCCAGTTGTTTGGAGAACAACAATGGAAGAAAATTAAACTAGAGAGATCAAGTGATCTCTAAACAAAAAAATGAAGAGCCTTGAACTGAGAGGCTGAGAACTTATGCTAAGTCTAAACTTGTTGAGACTTATTGAGGAACTTCCAAATACACTAAATAATAAAACATAGAGAGAGAGGGGCCATTTTCTTGTAAACAAGCTCAATATTTATAGCATTCTTACTCACTAGAAGGCAAGTCCAAATTGCCATGCTTTATCATTAAAAATGGAGCACTACTATTACAAAGTGGCTAGAAACTCTAAACAAAGAAGAAGAGGCTGAGAGTTGCAAGTGCAACTTGATTTTTCACGTTGTTGAGTGCATGGAAGGTTCTGGAAAATGTGGATAGGACCGCCACCCTGTGTAGGGTGGCAGGGTTATAGGACCGCCGCCCTGTCCCTGGTGATCATGGGACCACCACCTGCAGGGCAAATGGCGGTCCTATAACTTAAAGACCAAAATGCAAGGAAAAGGGGGGCAGAGGTTAGAATGAAGCATGCAAAGGTGGATAAGGCATTTTAGGATGCAAATGTATACTTGGCGAGCTTTCTGGATTCGAACACCTTGCGAAGAGATCTGAATCATCATTGGGGTTTCGTAACCTCTTTCCGACAATACAATACATACAATTTTGGGTACGTACATATTTCCCCCTCAGAGAAGCATTTTAGCCATGAAGAGGCATAAAATGGTGGGTCCGAGTATGGTGGTCCCAAAATGGGGAGTTAGAAGCTATACCTGACATGCCCATGTGTCGCAATGTCGCCATCCAAATTCCCACTATCTGCAAAATGAAAAGGGGACTCAAGTGTAGATAGATAAAATAAATCAAAAAATAAATACTAAATTAAAATGAAATGAGGACTCACCATTTACGTGTGGGGATAAGAACTTACCTCCATCGGCGCTCCAACTCTACGTAAGAACACTCAAAACAAGATTAGAATTAGAATATATATATATATATATATAACGAGCTCATTTTACTATTCATTTACGCGTATCGATTTGGTAATTTTTGAGCTCTGGGACCCACAGTAACCATTTTGATGAGAGTATAGTCAAAACATTCATTGTGAGATCGTGATCATGCCTCCGAGAGCAGGAGATCAACCCACGAAGTCTCAAGTTAGTTTTTCTCAATTTATCGTTTTTGAACCTAAAATATAGAAATGTTGAAATCTTTGTCTTGGGGGGATCATTTTCAAAAATGTTAGTGTTAAATGAGTCTCTAGGGGGGTGCCCATAGGGTAGGTTTTTATTTTGTCAAAAATGATGTATTTTTGCTTTTTTAAGTGTTTTTAGGGCTTTGGGGGCATTCGTCATTCGGAGATAGACACCGCACCCTGCACAGAGCGGCGGTCATGGGACCACCGCCCGTGATGATGGTGGCACAGGACCACCACCCCATAAGGTGGAGGTCACAGACCACCACCTCAAGGTGGTGTCACATGGAACCACCGCTACACAGTGGTGGTGGTTCTAAACAAAAAGTAAAAAAAGATGTATAATTTGATTGTTTTTGCATTTTTGACATTTTTCTATGTTTTTGATGAGCTTTCCAATTGGATTATGTTACTAACTTGCTCTTTTTCTCTATTTTGGGTGGATGCAGAAGGAGGAGTATATACGATGGAGCAGAGAGAGGGAGTGTGATCGCTCCCAAGAGTGTTAGATTCACTCGACCTGCACAGAGAGAGACACTCGCAGAGGGCCTATATTTGAGGATTTCACAGGTTCCTCATGTTGCTCCTACCAGTCACATATTGTGTGACTTATTCTCATACTGGGATGTAGACCGGAATACCTTCCAGTTACCAGGTGTTAGGGGTGAGTGGACTATCACCCTGGAGGATGTTTATCGCATACTGGGGTTCGATTCTTGGGAGGCAGTTGTCTCTTAAGACAACAGGATCTAGGTCCCAGATGGTTAAGTGGGCTACATATATGGGAGATGTTGTTGCCTCCTTTGGTTCAAGAAGGGGGTGAAGGTCCATTCTATTGCTGTTGCTCCTATCCCCACCATCCGTAAGGCCATTATGGGTATCCTGGCCTCATGGTTGATTGGGGATAAGGGAGGGGATACTTTATTATACTGTTGGTCTCCCGTGATTGCACAGATTGAGGCTCATGGCCGTATTTATGCTTGGGGAGAAGACATTCTTGGGACCACCTACCATGACTTATACAGGTGGTAGGTACTAAGGGCAAGTCTATCGAGTCACCCTACTCTAGTTATGAGTTGGGTGTATGAGCGTATCATTCCCTATGGGAGGGGTATACTATACTAGAGAGGATCTAGGGGGTGTTGCAGGCAAGTGAGGTGGATGGAGGGGATGATAATACTGTCAGATGCCACACCAGCCAATGGCTTCAACTACTACAGCAGACATGGAGGCCACTCCTTATCGTGCCATGAACATGGTAGGACTATGGGGGGAGAGGAGACATACATTGATTACCACCTTCTACTATAGGTCAGTCATGGCTAGTAGAGACAGGATATAGAGGTCGAGACCCACCCATTGATAGAGTACCTCAAAGCAGTTTGGCCTCCCTACATTGATATGCTTCTCTCCAATGGGGGGGCTAGTAAATAGGTTTCTTTCTTCGTGAGGCCAAGGAGGTCCTAGAGGAGGCCGAGGTTCGACCATGCACAATTACTCCTAGAGTTCCCATTGTAGTTAGGTGGGTGGTTCATGCTCAGGGCGAGGGGCATCCAAAGCTGCTCCTCAAGCACCCTTACTTGATCGATCGGGCTGCTCTCCTCCTACTCATAGTGGAGAGGGAGATGAGCCCATTGATGTGGACTCGACTCTGAGGAGTTCACAAGAGAGGAGACTGAGGAGGAGATGATGGGAGAGGGGGTTGGAGGTGAGGCTGGTGGGATGGATGAGGAGGATGATGAGTGATTCGAATGGCACGACACTAGATATCTTGAGGGTGAGAGGGAGAGAGGGAGAGCAGAGCAGGAGACCTTGGTCTCAGAGAGATTTCCTCACCAGGGCACTGAGGGAGATGATGAGTCCGTGGTGGGACGTCATTTCTTTCCAGATTTTGGGGAGGCTCACTTTGCATCGGTAAGCGAAGAAGCAGTAAGCAGCAGAGCAGATCCTAGAGACCCCACCTAGATGCCAGGAGATCCGAGTGAGTTACTACTCTTCTCTCGACTCTATTAGTTAGAGATGTTTAGTTAATATTTTTTTTTTTTTGTTTTTTTTTTTTTTATTTCATTTTTGGTAATTTTCTAACTTGTTATTTCTCTTTTTATTTGTAGTGACTACTGAGGGATGGTGGGATTTGATTCACCAAGTGTGTGTGTGGACACCTATTGCTCTCCCCTCGAGAGTACTCGGCGAGCTTACTCGAGGACGTGGAGAGCCTTCAACAGCTGGCAGACATACTGATGTGTTTGCCCCTATCTGGAAGGCAGAAAAGTTAGTGTCCTCCCTTCGTACTGAGCTGGCTGGATACAGGACTGCTGAGCACCTGATGAGGTGGAGCCATTCTCACATAGTGAGACCACAACCAGTGGCCGTGATCATGAGCACTCCCATCATTCAGTACATTTAGAGCGCCATCGTAGTAGGAGTCCTAGACATGGTCGTGCACCCTCCGAGGGATCCCACAGGGATTGAGAGGCCATTTGGTCTTTTTGTAGTGATTTTTTAGATGTTTATATGAGTTGTTTTTGTATTTTTGTGCTCATTGAGCATTTTGACCATGCCTAGTGCATGATGGCATTGTATATAAAAACATGATATATATATATATATATATATATATATATATATATATATTTTGGATTCAGATCTTCTTTGTATCTAGATTTTTTTTGTGGTTTGTTTCTCATGTGTATACTAGATGCTTTAGAATCTCTATTTTTATATGCTTTTCTGAATGTATGCAATGGATGACAAGTGATAACAAATGTTGAACAAAATGTTTTTCTTTTGTTTGTTTTTGTAATATGATATGAGATGATGCAAACATATCAGTAGTATCGAACTTTTGGCTTCTTTGGGCAATATTCGTTGCTTCTTCTTGTTTTGGAAAAATGTGATGAATATGTAGTGATAATGAGATGAACTTGCCCCATTCCTAACTCCACGCAACTAGTAAGATGTGAGGGCTCAACACCAAGAGCTAGGAAGGGCACAAATTGTATGAGTTTGACTGAATGGAAATGATGAGAGAAAGACAAAGTATTGACATAAACCAAATTTAGACCTACGTACTTACCTTACTCAAACCTGCTACATAGCCTAGAATGCAACTTACTTTCTAGTTTATCTAGACTTAGATCCATAAATGGCAACTTGGTTGACAAAATCTGGTTTTGAGGATTTGATCTCTTTGGAACTTGGATGCTTAATTTCACTTTTCACAATACACTTTGTTTTGAATTTTAAAACACTAAGATTCATTAATTTGCATGAATGGACCCCCTATGCCTTGCCCCATGCTACTAGTAAGAAGTATGGGCTTATCACCGAAGGCAGGACATAGGTGAGTAAGGGCACTTCTTCCTTTCCCAACCTCACACCACTAGTAAGAGATGTGGGCTCATCACCAAAGATTGGTAGGGAAAAGAAGTGTGTAAAATAAAATATTTGTTTGTTTAGTATTTTGGATTCAATTTGACTTTGACATTTGTGATCTATAATTTTGAAGTATCCTTATTTCAAAGAGACGTAAGAGGGATAGATGTGACACCAAGAAGCTTCTAGAATAGACCGTAGGTAAGAACATCTTAACCTAGTAGAAGAAAATGAGTATGACCAAGTATGTAGGCCTTGGTATGGTTTTTGTCAAGATTTTGTCTATCAAATTGATGAGATGATTTCAAAATCATTTGATGATATCATGAAAATTGAAGAGATATGATTTGAATACTTTTGCCAATATTTTCATAAGCTTGTAATAAATTGCTTAAGAATAAGTTCCTTGACTACAACATTTACGAAATGAATGAACAAAATGAACTAACTAAATGACTAATGCAATGCAAGTTAACATAGTATACAAATGGTGATGCTGATCACTTATGCATAAAACCATTTAAGATGTAAGGAATTGATAGTTTCATTAAATTCCTCACCTTCTAGTGTACACAAGAGATATGCACCATTTCCGTAGTCCTTCATGACTCGATATGGGCCTAGCCACTTAGGCCGAAATTTCCTTCCTTCACCGGTTTTCTTATCAATCCGGCTATCTAGTCTTAGAACGAGATCACCCTCGTATATTTCTCATTCGTAGACTTTCTTGTTATATTACGGCACATTCAATTCGTCAGTCGTAGGCTCTGTGCCTTTTCTCAATGTTTAATCTAGCCTCATCAAGGCTTTCTAATTGAGAGAGTCGTGCCTCTCTATAGGCTTCTTCTCCTAAGATCCCTTGTAATGAGAT
Source organism: Taxus wallichiana var. yunnanensis (assembly GCA_018340775.1). NCBI lineage: Eukaryota > Viridiplantae > Streptophyta > Pinopsida > Cupressales > Taxaceae > Taxus > Taxus wallichiana. The sequence continues at coordinate 951,032,273 of CM031240.1, forward strand.
GCGGAGGCTAGGTATTTCAACTTCTATTGGTAAACTCGCTTTGGCTCCGAATACCAATGAGAAAGGGGTTGCCCCTGTTGGTGTTCTTATTGATGTTCGATAGGCCCAAGGCTGGGTATAGCTTTAAATGCCAATCCCATTTGTTCTCCTTAACTATTTTGAGGAGAATGGTTTTTAATGTTTTATTTGTGGCCTCAGCCTGTCCATTGGCTTGGGGGTAATAAAGAGAAGTCGTGTGATGGTTTATCTTGAATTTACTACATAGTTCATGGACTTCATCATTTTGAAGGATGTTCCATTATCTGAGATAATGACTTGTGGGACACCATACCTACAAATGATTTGATTTAGAATAAACTTAGCAATTACAGAACCTGGTATGGTGGTGAGAGGCATGGCCTCTACCCATTTTGTAAAGTATTATGTGGCCGTGATTATGAAGTTATGGCCATCTGTTGATGAGGGAGAGAATTTCCCTATCAAGTCCAGCCCCACGTGGAAAAGGGCCAAGGGGTTGCGATTGGTTGCAGAGCGTGTGCCGCATGTGAATCTCGTGGGAGAATTCTTGGCATTTGTGGCATTTACGCACAAACTCTACACATCATGTTCTAGGGTGGGCTAGAAATAGCCCATCCGATGTATCTTACGAGCAGTGGCATGGCCGCCAAAGTGGCCTCCACATACCCCACTATGGGATTCGTAAAGAATCCTTAGATTCTTCCGTGTCAACACATCTTAACAACATCCCGTCAAAGGCTCTACGATAGAGCACCTATTCTAAGATGACGTATTTAGCAATGATAATGTGTAACCACCTTCTTTGTTGGGATGTGGCCCCTTCTGGGTATGTGTGGTCCATGATGAAATTGATTATGTCGGTGTACCAAGGACATGCAGAGATAGGAGGCCTGGTTTGATAAAATATACACACTCATCGGGAAGTCTAGATCTACCAAATCACCTCCATTCAATGGGTTGTCAGCCAACCAATCTGCAATGATTTGTCCCTTAACGGATTTTTGGTTTACAAATGTTAGCTCAAATTCACCCATTAAGGTTATGAAGCGTCCAACCTTTTTAGACAAAGACCCTTGCATGAGGAATGTCCACAAGTGATCTATTTTGACAATCACCCTTGTTTCTTGATTTAGCATGTAATGTCTTAAGCATTTTGTTGCAAAGACTATGGCAAGGCATTCTCTTTCTACCTGTGTGTAATGTGTCTCATAGTCGAGCAACATCCGACTAATGAAGTAAACTACACGTTCTCATTTATCATCATCTTCTTGAGCCAAACATGCAAGCTAGTGAGACATCAGTAGCCCATGAATACAAGATCAAAGGATGATCTAGTCTAGGGGCATTAGCGTGGGAGGAGACAACAAGAAGTGTTTAACTACTTTGAAGGCCTCATTGCATTCATCGGTCCAATCAATGCTATAATATTTCTTTAATAAATTGTTGATTGGATGGACAACAAAACTTAAGTCCGGGATGAACCTTCAAATTGCACCGAGTTTCCCAAGAAATGATCTGATACTAGACTCATCTGATGGTGGAATCATTTCAAGAACAACCTAGATTTTGGTTGGGTCGACATCAATCCCTCGTGATGATATAATGTAACCTAGAAGCTTACCTCCTGTTACACCGAATACACATTTTTCTGGATTCAATGTGACGCCATATTCGATCAATCGTGAGAGAATGATACAGAGCACTTCTGGGTGATCACATCACAATGCTTTTGGCCTTGGCCAACAAGTCATCTACGTAGGATTCCACAATCTTATGAATAAGATCATGGAATATATATGTCATTTCCCATTGGTATGTAGCGCCAACATTCTTAAGACCGAACGACATGACAACATAACAATAGGTTCCCAAGGAGTTATAAATGTGGTCTTGGCTTGATCTTCCTATATTTTAATCTGATTATACCCTGAGAACCCATCCATGAGGGACAACAACTCAAATCTAGCTATTGCATCAACAATAACATCGATGGATGGTAAAGGGAAGTCATCTTTGGGACAGCTTTGTTAATGTCCCAAAAGTCTATGCAAATGTGTATCTTCCCATTCTTTTTGAGAATGGGGATGATATTAGATACCCATTGTGAATAGTCAACTGGTTTGATGAACCCCACTGGAGGAGTTTCATCACTTCCTCTTTCACCATGAGAGCCACTTTTGGCTTCATTGGTCTTGACTTTTGCTTGATTGGCTTTTCAGATCCGGTTTGGTGACAAGATTGTGTACCATGATATGTGGTGCAATTCCCATCATTTTTTTCAGAACTAAATGCAAAAGCCTTTTGATGTTATTTGAGGATCTGAGTATGTATTTCTATCTCCTCTGGAGTTAAAGAGGATCCCAACTTCAAAATCTTTGGTTCTTCCTCTGTTTCGATATTTATGTCTATGGTTCCTTCGATTAAGGAGGTGTTTCCTTCCTCAAACTCGGGAGGGGCTGGGGGTAATTCCAAACTCCCTTCATTCTCCACCTCGTAGATTTTGAGATTCTTCATGGGGGAGATTCTATCATGGGATTTCCAAAATAGGAAGAGGAGCATGGGATTAGAGAGAAATCAACTATGGAATGAGTGAGATGTAGCTCTGCAAAGGTGTTTAGATATTCAAGGGTCACCTTATCACTATTAGAGTGATCTAAAGTGGTAGATTCATTCTCAACTTCCACATGTGTTGATATCGGGATTATTGGTATTTTATGAACCAAAGGTTCAACACGTATTGATACCATGAAATCAGTATTTTCCAATTCATTGCTTGGAGTGAATCGGGAAGTTGAGGTTGCTACAGAATCAGTGAGAAGGTTTTGTTCTCGTGGATTGCTTCAATTGATATGAAGTCAAATCCCTTCGTTAGTTTTAGTACTGCCATTTTATAAAGTCAAGGTGTTCAAGCCCTAGTCTCATATACCTCTGATAGTTGGTTTGCAACTAATTGCGAGTCTCTCGAGTACTCTGATATTACTAATGTCCATCCTTTTGGCAATGATAAGGCCAAGAAGGAGGGCTTCGTATTCAGCCCCATTGTTTGTGCACTCAAAGTTTAATTTGAAAGTGAAAGGTAGAACCTTTCCCTTGGGTGAAGTAAGGATCACACCTACCCCAACACCGAAATGACATTTTGCCCCATCAAAGTGGAGAGTCCAATAATAATTTGGAAAAATGGAAGTTGGGACACCCTTAGTCTCTACTTCCCTTGTCTCAGTTACTTCCACCATACAAACTTCATCCGCAGGTATGGAACCAATTCCTAGGGTATGTCCTATACCCATAGAATCAAATGGCAGGAGAATAGGTAGATCTTTCTCCAGTAATTGATAATTTTTGCAAGTGGTTCCTAGTGAAACTATTTTTCTATAGTGATGGACTCATCTTTGATTGTTGGGATGCCTTTGATTAAGTTTGTGACTTCTAGTTCTGTCGTAGGCACCAACTTTGCTTCTGGGTTTGTATTGACTGGTTTGTTGAGCTGATTTGTCGGGAGCTCAAATTCAGAATGGACACCTGGTCTTTTCTTCAAATCTGCTAGGTGTATGTCAAAAGGTTTTGGGTCACCTTGTGCTACAAAGACCTTTCCTAGGTGTAGAAACCTTACTTCTTGGAATAACGTGGAAGGGATTGCCTTCATGCGATGTATCCAAGGGTGACCGAGAATCATATTATAGTTGGTTTCCGATCTATAATATAAAATTCAAGTGAGGATTGTTTTGGGTCCTAAAGTGACTGGTAGCACTATAGTCCCGATTGAAGTTTCCTTGAGGCTATCATAGCCCCTTAGTGTGTTTCGTGTCGAAGAACAATTTCATTTCTCCATATCCTAGCTTTTGAAGAAAAGTGAAGGGGACTATGTTAATCAGCTGCCCCATCATCGATCATTACACGCTTGTTTAACGTAGTTGTTATAAACCCAAACCTGCAAATGCAAGGGTGGATCACCTCTACGTGAGATTTCAAAGCATCCGTTGGCATTTTACTTATGTCAAATATAAACTCGGTATCCCTATCTAGCTGCCCTAGAGGGTAGACATCAAAGTCTACATGGTTTACTTTACATTTCAGGGGGAGGGGTGATGTTGATGAGATGACCGAGACCTAATGCTTCTAAGAGAGCAGCTCTATGAGTGGGAGAGTTCTTCAACAAATCCAAAAAGGAAATGTGAGAGAAGGTCTTTGTTAAGTCATTAATCAAATCATAGGTGCCTACTGGTTTTACTGGTGTTTGTTGAGTGTTGTCTGGTATTAGTGAATAGGTTGGACTAGCTGAGAGGAGTAGTCCCATGTTCTTGTTATAGTTTCTACTTGCAACTCAGTGTCTAATTCTACTAATCCAACTATCTTGGCTTGTGGTCGAGTTCCTAATTGGGGTGCGACCATTGGATTTGATGAAGTTGAAGCTTCATGATTGTTGTTTCCCATTATGACACCTTTGTTTGTTCCACTTGGATCTAACCCATTGTTGTTAGAATGATTTGGGAGAGGATCATTGAAAATCTTGAGAGGTGCATTTTGAGGAGAAACCGATCCTTGGTAGGTATTTGATGTGGTTGGTATGGAATTTTCCAAAACATATCTACAAAGAGTTGTCTTTGATCTTCTGGTAAATGCTCCAAGAATTTATTGTAATCATGGAAAGTTCTAGTATCATGACCTCGGATTTTATGGAAGCCGCAATATAAATTGGGATTATAATTCCGTGGTCGTTGGTTTAAATCTTGTTGTGGCCCAAAGTTTTGATTGGGCATTGATTGTTATAATTGTAATTTTGAGGTTGTTGCCTTTGGTTTTGGTTTTGATATCCATGGGCCTCGGAAGGCCTTGTGACTGGATTTTTGTTGTTTTGTTGTTGTTGTTGTTGTTGTTGTGGGTGGATGATTAAAATCCACCGCATTGATCGCTGGACTAAATTTGTTATTGCGTTGATTATTAGTAGGTGCCGGGTGTTCACAACATTTGGTCTTTTGGCTTGATCAGTGACTCCATCTGTTGTAACCCCATGGTTTTTGTTAAGGATCTTGGGTCCTTGATTGGTATTTCCCATGTTGGGATAAGTCGTAGTGTTTTGATTGGGAGTAATTAATCTCCCATTTCATTCCATAAGTCTTACGACCACTTTCTATCGCCGCTTGATCTATTCAGAGAGCACTCTCAAGTACTTCATCATAAGTCCTTAGTGGGAACTTCTGGACTTCTTCCTTTATCTCTCTACTGAGAGAATGAAGGAATAAATCACATAGTTCCATCTGATCCATGTTTGGAGCACTTGCTGAAGAGTAGAGGACTGTACGCCATCTTTGAATGAAATGGGCAACAGATTCATTGTGCTCTTGTTTAATGTGTAAGAATTCCCGATCCCCATTCTTAACAAGTTTGTTCATGTCAAAAGCTTTGATGAATTTTGACACAAGTTGTTTGAATGAATGTATCGAGCTTTTGTATTCTATAATACCAATCAAGGGCAATGCCTTCTAAGGTTTTAGGGAATATTTTAGCAACAACCGCATCCCAAGGGAGTAGTTCTCGAATGGTCGTGGCATAGGCCTTGATATGAGCATTTGGATCTCCCTCCCCTTGAATTTAGGAAAATCAGAAGAGGTCTTGGAAGCATGATGCTTCGTATGGTGAAATCTAAAGGCTCTTTTAAATATTCTGAGTAAGTCCCTACCACATAGGTTTCAACCATAGATGGTGCCTATTGAGGGAGTGGAGGTGGAATGGGTTGTTGATATGGCATAGCATATGTATTTGCAGGGGCGTAAGGAAACCCCTGTGGTTGAGTGAACATCCCGGGAGAAGAGAACATATCTCCCTGTGGTGATTTTGAATAAATGTTTAAGTAGGGAGGAGCATTGCTCTGATATGGATTGTTTGGTACTAAACCGGGAGGTATCATATTTTCAACTGGAGCAACATTTGAAAAAATGTGGTTCTAGTTGGTGTTTTTTGTGGATAGCTATAGGATTGTTGAGGAGGCATGCCTAATGCATGTTCCCGTAAGGAGGTCAACCTGGCTAGGATGATGTGGAGGGTTGGGAGTTCCTGCTTGCCCCGAGTGTGAAGCTTGATTTGCTTGAGCAAGTTCTAGCCCTCTAACCCTTTCAACTAGAGCCGAGATGACTTCAATTGGTGATGATACAATGTTCTATCATGGTGGTGGCTATTGTGGCACCCCTTGAGGTTGCCGAGGGGTATGGTACCCTGCTATGAATTGATCATTACTCTGCCAAGCTTCACCAAGAGTATTTCCATAGGTGGAGGAATGGGGGTGTTTTCTTGGAGCAGGGTGTCGTGTTGTGTTTGCAAACTTCCTATAGGTGGATACATGTTTTGGAAGCATTGTTTCAGCTTCTAGCGTAGTGTGCTAAGTACTCCTCATCCAAAATGGGAGTGGATCTGACTGCCTACTGATTTGTGGTCTAGATAAAAACCGAGGAGATGAAATGGATTCTCCAAGTAAATGTCATATTGTTAGAGCCTGAGGGCTCTGTTGTTGTGTTTGTGTGAGTTGGTCCAACTCCTCAATTCAAAATGAAGAACTAGAGCTAGTTCTTTGAGGAGGAGTTTGTGATGACAAGTAGTTGCTTGAGTAGTTGTCAGCCCATGCAGAAAGTGATGGTGACTGTTGTCTACTTGTCTTGACCATAATATGCTTCGAGACCTGAGAGAGGTCTATCATATGCATCGTATCCCGACATATTTGGGGGTATATAAATACCCACAAAATAATGGGAAAGAGTGAAGGTGGATGAAAGAAATGGAAAAGAAAAAGGAGCAGTTGTTAGTTTCACATTGGGTTCACCAATTTTGTATGATAGAAAAGTGACAGGTGAGCATGAGAATCATCAAGCAACCTTTCTCCATACCCGACCTCCCGAGGTCATGCCGAGACAGCCGGTGGAAATGAAATATATATGGATATGGAAAATTAGTTAGGAAATCCTATATCCTTGATACAATAATGGGATCTCGTGAATCTAAAGCAAAGAAGGCTCTTCTAACCGAACGGTGTTATGGATTGGTTTAACACTATAACTATTCGAGAGGCTCCAATCAATGTCGAGCTCTACCGAGATCCTATTTGTTGGTTGTTGGACTCGTGGAAAGTGACCTGTGGGTGCTTCATATATATTTCAAATAGGGTCATGAAGGTGGTAGTGAGAGATGTAGTGGATTTATAGGAAACTATGGATGGTTTTTTCTGTCGACCCATAAAATATTGGCTTGATTGGTTTCTACGTTCAACACAGAAAGTTGTGTGATGATATCCAATGGGAGCGGTGAGGATCTAAATACTAGTGTACGTAAATTGGTGTCAATGTTTAATTGGTTTGCAGGCCCATTGGGTTGTGGGACCTGGGGATCACAACCATGAACTTTCGTGGTTGTTGTGGACCTTTTATGGTCATGTAAAGAATCAATCCCATCTTCCGACTATCCAAGTAGTCATAAGCTTTTTCAGCTTCTATGTTTAATATCAGGAGTTGTGTGATCTTCTCAGAATACCTCATGGGTGTCCTAGCAACTTGTATGCGTAGGCCTATGTCTATGTCAATGAGAAGGTCTCCCATCTCGGCTGGCATGAGGAACTAATGGATCACAACCAAATGTTTTTCTTTCGGGTTCTTGTATGGTCATATGGACATCCTATCAAGGCAATCTATAGTTGGGTTGGATTTGACCAGAATTTGTATGCTTTGTCATCTTCGATGTTTAATTCTCTAATTGCTCACTAATTGTTTATGGGTTTGTTGTTGTTTGGAAGACGTGGATCCTAAGACCTTGATCTATATCCACTAATGTCATGCAGAGATTTGACTGGGTATCACTGGTTCGAATATGTAATCCCTGGGCTCTCTTGGTCCCATAATAGTCATGCAAGAAATAACCAAACTTAATTGAATGAAGTAAACTAACTATGAAAATGAATCTACGCTATGCTTTTTTTGTATTTTCAGAGATATAAACTTGAATGATTTTAAAGAGAAACTAATCTAATAAATTCAGATAACAAGTAACTAATCTAAGAATAAAGCTAAAACAAGCAAGGTAGCCAGATGTAGCTATTTGCTTGTGCACTTGTGAGTTGATACAAATATAAATATCTAACTAATTTGATTGAAAGACCTCCAATCTTACCTCAGAAGTGAGAAACAAATCATAGCTTCTCAGAAGCTATCATTCCCACAGCCTTCCCAGCAATATTGAAAGCAAGCTTTAACTGAAATGAAATGATTCACTACTCTATTTGATATATCGTAACTACAACTTTGACAATTCAAACCTAGAGTTTGCAGAACAGAGGAAAATCCAATTGTATCGTAGCTTGTCCCCTCAGTGTGATTTCTTCATTCCTTCGTGTTCTCGTGAATCCATAAAGGTGAGAATGTGACAAAGCAAAAATAGGAGAAGATATTCAAACAATGGTAGCTTGGAGGTAAACCAAACGGAATGCAAGTAGGAGAGAGATAGCGCAAGAGAACAAGAGCTTGGCTATGTGATTCCTAGCAGGATTGTTGCAGGGATACGACAAGACACACCTAAAATTCTAGGACCTATTCTTCCTGTGATGAAACAAAACCTATAACTCTAAGTAGAACCAAGTTTCAAATGAACTTAATCTAGAACTGATGTTGTATTATGCTAAGCCAGTTGTTTGGAGAACAACAATGGAAGAAAATTAAACTAGAGAGATCAAGTGATCTCTAAACCAAAAAAATGAAGAGCCTTGAACTGAGAGGTTGAGAACTTATGCTAAGTCTAAACCTGTTGAGACTTATTGAGGAACTTCCAAATACACTGAATAATAAAACATAGAGAGAGAGGGGCCATTTTCTTGTAAACAAGCTCAGTATTTATAGCATTCTTACTCACCAGAAGGCAAGTCCAAATTGCCATGCTTTATCATTAAAAATGGAGCACTACTATTACAAAGTGGCTGGAAACTCTAAACAAAGTAGAAGCGGCTGAGAGTTGCAAGTGCAACTTGATTTTTCACATTGTTGAGTGCGCTGGAAGGTTCTGGAAAATGTAGATAGGACCGCCGCCACCCTGCAGGCGGTGGCAGGATGGTTACAGGATCACCGCCCGTCCGGCGGTGGTGGTCATGGGACCGCCGCCAAAGGGGGCAAAGGGTCCTTGTAACTTAAAGACAAAATGCAAGGAAAAAGGGGGCAAGAGGTTAGAATGAAGCTGGAAAGAACCATAGTTTGAGTTTTTTCATACACTGAAGACCCAAAATAGATGTTAATGCTTGGGCAGCCCTATCCCCTTCTAGGCACTCCCGTTCGAGATCACCACTTTCCATAATTAGAAAAAAAGCTAATACAATTTAGAATCTTCCCTTCCAACCTCGTTCATCATTCCAAAATTAGTCCAGACTACGATACAAACTAAGTCATTCTCAAAACCCCATTTATCACTCTTACTTCAATAATGTTATATCCATTTAATCAACAATGTCCTTATCTTAGATTTAATTTTTGTAAATCACCTTCCTAGTTCCTCATTCTCAAGTCATTTTATTTTAATTTTTGGCTCATGTAAAAATAAAGTTAAAATTTTGTTCTAAGTTGTACTCATGTTTTGAACTCAGAAGCCCGCTTGTTTGTAAACTATACTACTTTTCATTATAGTTTTTTTAGGGCTCCATCTAGAAACCTTCCAAGGAGTCATGCCTTAGGAGGTCGTTTGTAATTTTTATGTAATATATGTAACTCAAATGCTTTTGATTTGTAAGGGAGGAACCCCAATAAAACCCTCATTATTAATTTATCTCGATAAAAAGAAATACCATTAGTTTTTTAAATTAATTTAATGAAATTGACTATCACCATTTTGTCCCCTATCATAATATTCCACTCAATAATATTCTCCATGTTGTTTAATCAATCTATCAACTCCTCAGTTTTAAACTTCCCTTGTTTTCTATAATGGAAATCTTAATTCCATCATTCATTTTCATTAAGAATTCAACTAGCTTCTCTTTAATCATCATTGGTTCTTATTTTTCTTCTTCTTCTTACTAGATTTTATCTTCTTTCTCTCTTTCTCCATCCATAATTTAACTTTCTTCAATCTCTCTTTCTTCATTAGTCTCATATTTTATATACATTTCCCTTACATGTGCAATAACACCAAGTAATTTGTTCTACTTTTCTATGTAACTCTTACACGTTTCTATTCTTCTAAGTGTGTCCTCATCACACTCTTAGAATCTTGGTTAAACCTATTCTCCCAAAAAAAATCTTGAAAATTTTATTTTTCTAATTTAAAAGAAATATAACTTATATTACCTTATTCCTTCCTAGATCTAAACTTACAATGATATTAGATGATGAATCTAGAATTGATGAAAAACTAAAAATACATCAAAATGAAATAACCATGCAAATTCTAAAAGAGTGAAAGAGACAAATATCCATCTTCATTGATCTAAAAACATAAATCAACAGATTTATGTATTCCTTTCGCAAATCCATGATAATTACAAATCGCTCTTACATGGAGAGCAAGACAAAAATGAAAATCTAACCTAGGCTACCTATTGCTTGTTCCATAAGAGTGAGTGTAAGACATGCCTTGCTTACAATATATTTTATGAAATTTACACCTCTAAAAATAGAGTGCATGTAACTGATGAGAAGATAAGAAGATAAGAAGAGGATCCCTAATTAACACTTCTACACAATTTATAATATTTGTTGACGTCTATTATGGGAGGCACACAAGTTGTCCTCACACTCTCTAGCCGGGAATTGAATACAAAGTGATCATTATATTCCTATGTATCACTACAATATGGAGTTGGGAGCTTGTACATGTATTGGTATGCGTATCCCACTATAATGGCAACCAAGTTCCCAATTTCCCTTATTTTCAGCTCTGATTTATCAAACAAGAAATCTGCAAGGAACTTACTAAATAAATCATAACATGGAAAAGCTTTGGACCTCATAACAATTCAATGAAGTCCAAATTTTTTAATTGCCTTCAAATCTTCTGCAGAAATATTTAAATCATTGTCACTATCAGATGGAAGGGAACCCTAATTGATATTTTCAATCCCCCAAAATATGTCATTGTAGTTCTTTAACCTATTTCCTAGGCACTTAGTGTACTGAGTATCACTAATTAGAGAGACCATTTTGACATAGTTTTGCCTTAAAATTTTCTTTTTTATTGTTTCTATTGCCTTTATCATGTTCCTTATTACTTAAATCTTAAACATCAGAAAATAAAAAACTTGAGAAAATATTTTATGAATACCTTGTTCAAACTCCTCTTCTCTTTTATTTTATGTTGATGGTTGTGTTTGAAGTTTTTCACTGCAATGGATTGCTTTTAAATATTTGGTTATTTTCTCTCTATTCTTCATGTGCTTGCAAAAAGTAAACCTTTTATTTTGTAACCATGAACATTTAATGGTGTGTAAGCTGTTGAATCCAACTCATGTTTTGAAAAAAACAAATGGTGGTGCCATAAAAATACCATTGTGCTTTCGCATTTTAATTTTCCCTAAAGTTTGAATATTGATTCATTGACCACACATGTGACACAATCATGTTCATCCCCATGATCTATACGCTTTGGTAAAAGTGATGTGCTAGCATCTTATTAATCAGGATATTGCCACGTGTTTAAATATTGTTTCCCCACTCTACATACCTTCGTACATTAAGCATGAATGGTGAGGTGGAAGTTTTAGTAATGAGATCTTGCCATGTGTCCTCATATTTTTTCCCATGTCTCTTGGGTCTATACATTGAGGTTCATCAATGAACCAATATTCAAACAAATGTGATAAATCCATGTAAGCTACTTATTTTAATCTAGCTTACACATGATTGGGATACTCGAATATTTGATTAAAACTAGGTGGTGTCCTTAGCAACATTAGGATGCTTCCATCTACAAATATATATTTCAATCCTACATGGGGTTCCATTAGATTCCATACACTCATAGTTTACAAACCTAATCCTCAAATGGATATACAAATACTCATGGGACTCTTGAATATTGGAAAAGTATGTTTTATTAAATTATTTATAAATATTCTACATCATTTGATATATGAGGATCAACGGCGTAGGTTTTATTCTAGGATGAAGGTTTGACACACCCATGCTTCGAATGAAAGTGTCCTGAATAGGCCAACCAAAGTGATAAGTGTCATCCATCAAATGAAAGTTGAGCAAGTGGCTAATTTTGAAATTTATGGTTTGAGTCAAAGTAATGTGTTAGTTAGGTGAGATCCATGATGTGTTGGCTAGATGATCTTAACATTTATTTTAACTTTTAATAATTTCCCTTATCGATGTGAGTTGTGAAACACTAAAAACTAATGACACCCTAAACACTAATGAACACATTTAATTTTTTAAAACCAATGTAACACATTAAAAATCAAAATGTGGATATTAGAATTCCACGATGAAATCTTAGAAAGAAGATAATATGGACAAAAATCTTCATAATCAATCGGGAACCATTAGGTTAGTTTACAATAATGGTTGAGATTTATTTTAATAATTTACCTTCTCAATTCCAAGAATAATTGCAAGTGAAATTGTGAGTGTCAAATGTTATAATGCCCATTGTGTTCTAGAAGGCATATTACACCTAAAGGTCATATAAGTTTTTGACGTGAAAGAGTCGAATATTCATTTTTTTAGTAAGTGTCATCATGGACATTGATTTATTTTATATAAGTATCATTGTATAAGCCATTTAAAAAATTCAATCTTAGGGTTTAGGGTTGAGGGTTTCTAAAATTCCAAGCATGTCTACTTCCAGAAAATCTAAAAATACAACCCCAATACCATAAGTCAAACCGCTTAAAACCCTTGGTTTTATTCATGAATACCATGATATCTATGATCATGTGATTTACAAAAGAACAACGTAGCCTAGATAAATGTATGAGAATAAGACAAATAATCCTATGAATCCATTATGTTAGACAACATGGGTGGTTGGATTGGGACGCATGATGTTCGATGAGGTTTTCCACTACCCTAAAATTTTCATGCTCGATTCTTAGAATTATGATGGAAAAACTAATTATTGCAAATGGTACCGAAGAAGAAATGTTTTCCATTATAGAAAAAAATATGTGTTGTGCGTTGGGGTTTTAAAGTAAAGAATTAGGTACCGTCTTCATAAACGTAGAAACAAATGCTAACAATTTTCATGCCACCAATTAAACTCCAAATTTTTTTTTTTTTTTTACGAAAAATAACACATAGTGGAATGGTACTAAAAGGGAGGCGTCCTTACGCAATTGTGATTTTTAAACTGTGGATTGGAGATACCATATCTATGTTAGCATTTTTCCTTGGATTTTATAGTGATGATTAAGTGGATGAAACCCTCCTTTAAATGGTATGCAATATCCATTTCAAGTACCCCAACTTGTTCATATAAATTTTCGAGCATGTCGCATAATATAAGCATAGATAAATCTTAATAAGCAAATAAGGTTTTGATTTATGAGCTTTAGTTTCACAACCTACTTTTGTTATTTATTTCTATGGTAGTTTGTAGAATAGTTTGCAAGAAACAAGCTTACAATTAAATCTTATAATGATTTTGACATCCACCTAAAAGTGTTGCTTCCATTAACTTAGTGGATCCCCAAGATAAATACGTTTGATAATAGAAGGGACTATAATCAATTTGTGGACTAGTTTTTGCTCCACTTTATAGGTAATTACAAAAACTATTATGCCTAGATATTGGTTATGACCTATAGAGATTACATTCAACTAGGATAAAAAATACAATTGCTTGACTAGTACTTCATGGAGGAATATAGTGTGCTAAGGTTTTATGGATCAAGAGCACAACCTTATAAATTGCCAATACATGTGACAGAGAGATATTTTTCCTTGGAATATATACAACGAGATGGAAAACACGAGATAAACTATATTTTTTACTCGTAAAATAAGAGCATATTTTCTTCCTCGCCTTTTTTTTATGTGGAAAATTCACATTTAAGAGAAAAACATTCAATGTGACACATGAAATTTTACAATTTTTAAAGTTTGATGTTGAATCTCACCGCCATATGACCTATGTGAGGTGATTAAAGTAAGGGTAGTGGCGAACAAGAACTCAACCACTAAAATTCAACATGAAAGTGAACCTATAATGTCCCCTTTCCTACGCCAAAGGCCTAAGGGCCAATTCGAGTCCAAGCCTTGGTCATACCCAAGGGTTGTGGACGCTGGGAGCTATTGGGTATGAATATCTAGTCCATTTTGTTATAATTCTTCATTGACATAAGCAAAAAGTGTTTTGGAGGGACTAGATGTTATGTTTTGTCGTTAGGAAGGGGCCACATGGTACTAATGTTCTAATTTTGCGTTGGGGGTCACTTTTGGACCATGGCGACTTAAAAGGGGAAAAGTAACTTAAGTTACTTTTATTTTATTGGCCCTTCCTAGGGAAAAATGCGACTAGGGTTTTTTGGGGCTCTTTTGCCTTGGAAGAAGTTATATAAGGAGTTGGGAGGAAAAGAAGAGATCATTCTTGCATACCTAATTATTTTCCTTCATGTGCAACTGTTGTTTGCAAATCTATAGCTTGTGGAGTGAAATCCCACAGGAACCCTAGCTTCGGTGGTGAGAGATCCATCCCTAGCTAATAAGGCATTCTTTAGTAGTGAGATATCTACCATAGTTTGTCATTTTGGAGTTGTTTTCAAGGTTGATTTATAGAGATATTTTCAGAGGTTTCAGAGGAAGGGTTTTGAGAGTTTTGGAGACATTTGGTGAACATGATCAGAGGGTTTTCAGATCAGATTTATGGCAGCCATTTGAGCAGGGTTTAGCATCTCTTTGAAGGCCTTTTCATCAATTTCCAACCCTTTTCCAAGTTAGGCGACTTGTTTGGAATATTGCAGCCTTTCTTTGAGGGTTTCAGGTGGTGCGAATTAAGTTCGAAGGTTGGAATATCATATCCTATATTTATAAATGTTATTTCCAAAGTTTCATAATTTTTGCACTCGTATTCGAAGAGTTACAAATTTTAGAAGTTTTCCATTGCCTAGGGCACTTATTTGTATTTTATGGCAGCATTTTATTATTTGAAAATTTCTAAAAACAGCTTTTCTTATGCTGTTTATAATATTAACAAGCTCTCTTTAAATTTTCAAGTTTTTGGGTGGATATTTTGGGAGATATTAATTTTATTTAGTTCATGCTCTAACTATTAAAAATCATGCGAAAATCAAGTATTTTATTTGGTCGCAAATTTTCAATATTTTGTGCATTTTTAAGTGGTATCCCACTAGGGATATTTGAGAACCCTTGCTATAAAATTTGAAAAACATGTACTGACGAGTAATGTATGAAATTTCTATTGAGAAAGGAATTAGTTTTCAATAGAAATTTTGGGATCGCATCCACATCGAGGCAAAGATAAAAATCAAGACGTAAAAAAAACTTATGCAAAAGCTAAAAAAATTCTCTTCTAAGAATGTGCCAATGGATCTAGATGTTGCTTTTATGAGATAAAAATTGGACAAGGTAAAAAAATTGACTTTTGTCTATGATGCGGGACTTAGGCAATCCAAAATCTATTTTAGAATATTATTCTATTCCAGAAGATGTAGTTTTTACAAATTGTGGAACATAGTGCATCCCACAAAGGCAAGTAGTGATGATTAGTTTGAGGAGGAATTAGAACTATACACTCACCTTATAGGAGGAGATAACCCATATAAACCAAGTATAAATTAAATCACAAAACAACATATACTACAAGGGAAATTATAGCTTAAAATATGGGTTTTACTGGTGGTGGTTTAGGTTCAACAAGACAAGGCATTTGGCGCCATACACAAGGTTGCAATAGGTTAGGCCTTGGAGCTTAGGAGAAAGGACTAATACATATAAGAGTTGGTAGTCCAGTGGATTTTTCTTTGTATTCAAATCCATAGTATACATTACATGACACATGTTAAAGATTCAAGAGGAGGAGATGAAAAAAATTGTTGCTACTATTGGTGGTGGTAGTGATAGTAATAATAATGGCCTGTGAAGTGCCACAACAACAAATTATTCAAAAGAGGCCAATATAATCAGTTCCTACTACCCAACAAGGACCCAAGAAGAGGGAAAAACAATGATATTTATATAAACACTCTTATGCAAGGTATCATTTCTTCAAGGTAAGTAATTACAACATGCAAGTGCCAACCCTCAACAAATTTCTAATCCATAAGGAAATTTCCCCAAAACTTCAATTACTCCTTCTCCATTCAAGGAGTGGATTGCTCCACAAGCCTTAGGTTTTCATTACTAAACTGAGTTTTCCTAGAAATCATAAAAAGATAAAAGAAATAATAAGCAAATGTTACAAGATATTGTATCTTTAGATCTTACCATAATTATGGTATTGCCTACATATAACCAAAGACAAAAATACCATGGACTACATGTATGTTGTTCCCAAAGTTTAAAAACGAAGAATCAAATGGTTTGTAGAATGGCCAAATGTCTATAAAGTCTATAAAGTAACCACCCTTCAAATAGATTTTACCAAAATGAAACCTTGAGGCAAAATAAATGTATTAAAAGGAACAATGATGTGGTGTACACAACACTACTAAATACAAATAGAGAAAAAATAAGTAAAATAATAAAATTCAAATTTTAGAGGTAGACTTGGAAAATGAGAAAGCAAACAAAAAGAAAGAAATCAATATGGCCATTCAGTTGGAGAAGAGGATAAAATCATCCACCTCTATGTATGTGGTTGTTCGAATGAACGGGCATAGGTGGAACTAGCAAAAGTGAAGAAAACATTACAGAAAGCACAAGTAAGTATATTAGTTTACAAAACATGTTGAGTGAATGTAAAAGGATGTGAAGGAAGAGAAAGAAAAATCCAAAAAATAGGAACAAAACCTAAAAGAAGAGAGAAAACTCGAGGAAAACAAAATGAAATATTACAAAAGGAGTTGGAAAAAACACAAAAGGAATTACAATCTTCTAACACCAAACTATATAAATTTTATAAAAAGATAGTGATTAGTATAAAGGATAACATTTGGGGGAATCAAACCACAAAATTGATTATTTGATTAGATTATTTTAATTTATGGATGATATGTAGGGAATCTCTGAAAAAACTACAAATTCGTAACTAATATAAAAAAGTGATGGCTTTAAGAATAGATACAACAAGGAAATTTTTTGTAAACTATCTACAAATTCGGTGAAACGAAATTCACATCCAGAGGAATTTTCAGAATCGGATTATTGCCTCAATAAAGACATCATTTATCATTTAGATGTGTGTGATGTTAGGCAAAGCATTGGAATTTGTGAATAAGTGTCAAACAATGTTACAGAGATGCATGGAAAGGTAAGAGAGCTCACAAATCTTTGTTTACTAATACCTTTTGATAAAACATGCCAATTCATTAAGAAGGATGCATTCCAGAAGAATATGAAGGAAATAATGATGTAAGAGAAGAACCAAATTCCTAAGAAGGTAGATGAGGCAAAAAAATTTGGCTTCATCAAACCATTGATAACTTTGTTAGTAAGTTTGCATACAACAATAAAGGAAAGCTCCACTCTCAGTTATGAATTGCTAACAAAGTTACATGTCAGTCACTCTGACTTATAAAAAAATACAATTCCAATAGATGAAGAGTGAAACATGTTACAGAGGATGATGTAATTAAGAGTAATTTAATTTTGAAAATTGTTCCATTTGTTTAGCAACTTCCAAATTTTTTTATGTAGGGCATGTCTCAAGGAAGTTCAAAGAGGAAGTGTTATTTTTTATTTCAATACATAATGGTTCACAAGACAAACCTTTATATTTATGCTTTGTAGGTGTATGATAAACATAAGTGTTTTTTAATCAATGTATTTCTATTGTGACATGTCTAATTACCGATCATATCATATTTTGTGGACTCTACATGGAAAATTTGAAGTGTTCCAACTCCTAATTTTCACTCAAAAGATTACAAATTAATTAACTACTTCTACTATTTTTTTGAAAAAATATAAATAGGGAAAATATATTTTCTCGAACAATGTAATGATTATGTGAATATATTATTTGAACATTTATATCATATATCCACGAATGGAAGCTTATAATGTGATGATGGCAGATCATCTCTATCATTTACTTGACTAGTTATATGACTTTGTTGACATTCAACTGGTGCAATAGATCCATCCCGTTTCCAAAAGGGTCATATGTTTTATTTGTGGCATTGTTTTCAGCCCCTATCCTTTCATTGGTGACTTCCATATTGTTAAAGCCATATCATAGAAAAAGTTATTCACTTTTTATTGTGATGTGTAAAATCTCAAATAGTTTTCCAAATTTTGTCAAGCTTATATCTTAATTTTTCCTTTATAAAGGAAAACGACCGAAAACTCTCTCATCTTCAAATAAAACCAAAATCATTATTTGAAATTGATCAACTAATGAAAAAAATTCATGGCTTCTTGTTAAATAATGATTAACACAAAAATTTCCATAGATGAGTTATTTCCACACTTTGTAAGGGATTATCCAAACATTTGAATAGCTCAAACATCAGAGAGAAAATTCATGGGATTGATCGGTCAAAATGTACTAGTTTAAAATACTTATAATATTTGTTTTATTGATATCAACAGACTTACAAAATGTTGAATCAATGTAATTTTTCTCTTATGGTAGTCTTCCGCAAAGATATTTCATTCGGACATTATTCCAATAGGTGGGATTTACTAAAGACATTACTTCAAGTGAAGTATCCCTACTAAAACGTTTCCTTATTTATTCTAGTAGGGAATCTGAAATTTCTCTTAACCTTCATTTTGTTGATCATACAATATTATCAAATAGCATCCCTTTGACATTAACCTTCACAACCTTATCATTTACTATTTAAAAGAAGTACATTGGTAATCATATCCACATATAGAAGAACATACTTCTCCAAATAAATTTAACCTCATAAATATACTTGGATTTCTAGTCTTTATTAAATTATTCCAACTCTAAAACTTTGGACCTGAAAAATCATTCTTATTGAGAAATAAATATTCTATTGTGAGATAAACATGTTTTCCTCAAACTAGAAAATTAGCAATATAGATAGTTTTTCTTGGGCTCGTTTAATTAAACGATGCATTTCATCTAACATGGGAAGGAAAATTCACAACATTAGAAATGTCTCTATATCAATCAAATAATGTATCAAATTGGGAGCCTTGTCCACTTCCATGTGATCCTACCACATTACTCCCAATAAGACCGATATATTTGTCAGACACCATATACGAACGGTTGATCTGATACAATGAGATCCACCTAATGTCAAAATCTTTTAATAATTTATGCCCATTTTTAGTCCTTCTACAAAGCTTTGGAGTTCCATGAACCTTTCAAGACTACTATAGAAATAAGCATGCACATGTTGAATAAGTTCTTCAACAGATTTCTACAAAAAAAAATTTACTATTTTGTATGCTAGATTTATTCTACGAGACATAAAATGAATGATAATCATATATGGGAAATGAGATGTTTAGAGTCTTACATAGTCCATTATGATGACCTTGCATTATAAATGCCCCAAATTCCCAAAACATACCAACTTTTTTGAAATTTTAGAATTATCCATGCTACCAATCTCCTTCAAACTTCTTATTACCAGTTCATAAAGGATTTTAGCATTCGAGTTCTCTCTCATCTTGTGAATAAAATGTAAGTGAGGTTGTCTCACACGTATATAAATAGTATAAACATGCATATAAACCCAGCTAATATTATCTAATGATATAACCTCATCAATAAACAAAGACACATATTGTGCAGACTTAAGTTTCTCTTTCAAATCTTCTTTCTCTACCATAGCTATGCATTTCATCTAATCTCAACCGCTACTTTCAAACTAGTGAGAATGAGGAAAATGTGGGACATCAAGAAAATACAACATCTTCTTAGGTTCAGAAAATTTGTTATAGGACAACCTATTTTTAGAAAATGAAAAATACTACCTAGCTAAACTATTTTACCTAAAGATTGTTTCTAAATAACTTGTTAAATTGAGATGTAATTGTCCCTCCATCATGTGCATCTATTCTTTCAGTTCTCTTGTGATCCTCAAATTATTTTTCATACTTAATATGTAAACAATCATCCATAGTTTTTCGTTTGACAACATTTTTCACAATTCCATCTATAGTTTGATTTTTCATATATCTTTCCTATATTTTTCTCAATAGTATCTAATTTAAGTTCCATTGTCTTGTCCCTTCCTAATTTCCAACTAAAAATTTGTATTTGAATTATTTGGGAGGTTCCACTTCAATTTTATTTTCAACGGGTTCAATAAATGGAAACTTAGGAACCCACTCTAACATAAAACTCCTTCCTAAGTCCCATTTTCCTACCTTTTTCTTTCTTCCATAAAGAGGTTTCTCTTGAGTATTTGGCTTGGTGGAATTTAAAAATTGTTAATACAAGAAGTTTCACCTCCAATATTCAATTGGGTAGTTGATGAATTCCTAATAGTAGAGTGGAAGTGTAAATCTTCGAGTGATGTTGTTTCAACTTCACTCAATGGGATGTCTTTAAGGGGAGGAATTTCATTGTCGTTCTCATTGACAACATCAAATCATCAATGAACTCATTTTTAGTTTCATTTGGAATGCAATCAATATCTCTTAATAATGTTGGAGAATGATGAGATTCCATACACGGTTTCTTAAAATAAGATGCAATTATTTATATGCCAAAACTAGGAGGTGTTGCCTGTCATCACCATTCCGGCACTATGATAATTCTTCACCGGGAACTCCTCGTGCTATGATTATTTACTAATGCACAGCCTTTAGTTTGGTGGATGTAATCTGGAAACAAAACAACAACATAACACAAGAATACCATCGACTATGATAAGACAGAATGATGAAAAATCTGAAATATCAAAATAGATTATAATATTAACATGAAATCATATAATCTCACCCATGAGGTACTTCAAGTGTTATTGACTTCACTTGCCTTTCACCAAGACTATGGAAGAAACTTTACAATTACACCTCTTAATGGCTTCTTCAACACACCTTTAAAGCGATGGCTTCCTTCGCACACTTCCTACAATATTTCTCACTACTTCCTTCTATGCTAAATGAGGGGGTGGCCTCTCTATTTATAGAACTTCCAGACGTATCCATCTTATCTCTAAGATAGGATAAGAAATCCACTGACGAATCATATTCCATACCTTAACTCTTATCTCGTACATGTAAGCTTATCTCGTTAAGATAAGATAAACCTTATCATTTTACATGGGTTCCACATTTTTAGACTTTTTACAAATAAAATACACAAAATATTTATGACCTCACTCCTTGTCTTTATTACCAATATAATATTTCTAATTCCTAATCATGTAGACCCTACTTCTCTAATTACCCAAACTTTGACATTTTAACATTACCGGACCACTTACGACAAATATTTACTTTTACAACATTCCTATGTACTTTGATTGCTACAGTACTCAACATTATTGGTGGCACCATCTTGTGGTGCCGTTATCTTCTATCAGACGCTACTACTAATTATACTTAACAACATCCTATTCCTAATACATACATTAATGAAATAGAAATTATGGAGGAAAATTTTAGTGTCGACATCTTCCCCCTTCCTAACTTCTACTCCGTCCCTGAGTAGACTATTCCCAGTGCTTGGAAAATCTTCAACTTGTCGTGGTTGACCCATTTCGTAATGGGAGTGTCATCCAATTCCTCCGGTCAGACGTACCATTTTCATGCACATTTGTTATTTTGTAGGCCCCATCCATTTTGGAAGAAATTTTCTCTGTCTTCTTTTTTTGTATACGGAATCATATACTAGAACCAAGTCATTCACATGAAATGGAGACCATAGGATCTTTTGATCAAAGTATTCCTTCTCGCTTCATTTTCTTCTTATGGATTGTATCCTTTGCTATTTCTCTCATTTCCTCCAAAGCAAATGAAGATGTACTAACCTTTCTTTTCTTGAATCACTTTCATCCATCCTTTCATTTTTATAACTCTCACGGTGGGAATATCAAACTCAATAGGAAGAAGCTGGATCAATGTCATAGGCCAACCGAAATGGGGAGTATTTTGTTGCTGACTTTAATGTTGCCCTATATGCCCACAATGCTGCATGAATCCTTTTATCCCATTTATGTACCTGCAAGGCTGCATCTTTTGCTAGAATTTGACACAACACAAAATTTGTTCGTTCCACCTGTCCATTTGTGCTTGGCTTGTATGTTGTTGCCTTCTGTGCTTAATAGAAAACTTATTGACTAGGGCTTCTACCACCTCATTAATGAAGTGGCTTCCTTGATCTGTTACAATTTCTAATGGGCAACCAAATTTGGTGACAATGCGTTCATACATGAACCTTGCCACTTCATCCATGGAAGTTGTTTTCAATGGCCTAGCTTCAACCCACTTGGTTAAATAATCTGTGGCAACTACAATATACTTATTTTGGCGTGATGTAGTTGGAAGTGGACCTACAATGTCTATTCCCCACTTTTCAAAGGGACCAAGGGGAAGAATAGGACATAATGGAGCTGATGAAGTCTTACGGTTACCATGTGTTTGACAAATATCACATGTCTTACAATAATTATAACAATCTTTAAAAAGAGTGGGCCAGTGATAACCTACATCCAAGATCCTTCTTACTGTAAGTTGTTCAGAGAAGTGCCCTCCACATGTACCATTGTGGAATTCTTCTAGCAGTTCCTTCCCTTGATCACGTCCAACTGCCCTCTTATACTATCCATCAGGTCCTATTCGAAATAATACTCCATGCGAGAATAGAATATAGATGACTGGCTTGAGTGATCTTCCTCTTAGTCTTTGCATTGGCACCATCAGGAAACTTGAATTCATTCAGATAATTCCAAATATCTATGTATTCACTAGGGATTGTGTCAAGGGATAACAATGTTGCATCGGGGAAATCATCATCATCACAAGATGATCCTAAACCATCATAGGCTCGAGAGAGTGCATCTGCATTGACATGCTTCTTTCTGGCCTATCTATAATATCAAATTCAAACTCTTGTAGCAAAATTATCCATCTTGTTATCCTTCCCGATAGATTAGGCTTATTTACAATATATTTTAGAGCCTGATGATGTATTACAACTAGAAATTTTTGCCCTAGCAAGTAATTTCTAAACTTCTTTACAACAAAAATGATAGCCAGAGCCTCTTTTTCAGTTACAGTATAATTTACCTCAAAGCACTGCTCATTTTGTCTGCTCCCAAAGTAAATTGGATGTTCATTCCCATTTTCATCCTTTTGGCTCAAAGTACTTCCTAGTGCTGCATCTGAGGCATCAGTGTACACAATGAATGGCTTGCTCCAATCTGGATTCTTCAAAACAGGTGAAGACACCAGGGCTTCCTTCAATTGTCCAAAAGCTTCATGCGCCTTATTTCCTGGTTCATAAGTAACATCCTTCTTCAAGAACTGGGTTAGTGGCTGTGCAATCTTTGAGAAATTCTTGATGAACCTTCTATAGTAACCCACATGGCCTAAAAATGATCTCAACTTACTTCTATTAAGAGGAAATGGTAAATCTTTGATTTTGAAACTTTATAGGATAGTACCAATACCATCTCTGGACAACATGCCCTAACAAAACACCTTTAGAACATCCAAAGACACACTTTTAAGGGTTTAGTGAGGCTTGTGCTTCATCTAACCTTTGAAATGTTGTCTCCATCAGTGCAAGTGGTCCAACTTGCTCCCATAGATGCAAAAATCATCCAAAAATACTCGATGAAGGTCCCGATGTAGGGTTCAAACACCCTATTCATCAAATCTTTGGAATGTTCTTTGGAGCATTACACAACCCAAAAGGCATAACTCTATAAGTAAACGTTCCCCAAGGAGTGGTGAACGTGGTCTTCAACTGATCTTTCTCTGCTATATGAACTTGGTTGTAGCCGTTATATCCATCAAAGAAAACTATAGCACTCTGGCCACTACTTCATCCAAGATCTGATCTAAAAATGGAAGAGGGTAATGATCCTTCTTTGTTGCCTTATTGAGCTTCTGTAATCAACACAAATGCGTAGCTTCCCATTCTTTTTATTGAGATCACAATTGGAGAAACCCATTCTAAATTCTCCATAGCAAATATGAATCCCGCATCAAGCAACTTATCTATTTCTTCTTTTCTTGTCTTGGAAAAATTAGGATTCATTCTATATGGCATTTGCTTTATGGGCTTAGCACCATCTACCACTCAATACAATGTTCTACCCAACTTACTTGACGGAGTTCCTTGTAATCAAAAGTGAATAGGTGTATGTACCTTGAAAGAGCCGGAGGTAGGATTCCTTCTCACTCTCCATCACAAGTATCACCAATCTTTATTTGTTGGAGACGGTCATCAACTTCTTCTTGAGATAATTTTATGGGGTCATGAGTTGGTGTGACCTGGAAGGATATCCATGATTGAAACATCCACCTCGCTTTCTTCATCTTGGTGTCCACTTCACTAAATCTGGAGTAATCGAGAGGATGTCCAATCATCGGTTTCATCACTTGAATCCGCTGAGTTCGCCTTATGATGTCGAGGATTCACCCTCTCTCTACCACGTCCAAGTGTCATGAAACCTTCATTCCGGTAGTTTCTTGCATGAACTCTCTTAGCCATGGTCTTCCTAAGCAAAGATTGGAGTACGCAATGCATAATACCATTTTTCATCACTGAAATTCTACCACACATACCACACCCATAATGAGATATTGCCACATTTGAAACTCCACCTTCTCGGTTTAGTTTTTCCTTTATTTAATGACCTTAACATAAGTGTTAAAGGGCGATCAATTTTAAACCCAACATATTCATTACAGAGACTGGTCATTACATTAATCTGCAGCACCTCCATCAACTAAGACATCATGAATTGAAATACCATTACATAATACCTCTCACTTGTGGAGCATGGGATGTCGCTCTGCCTCAAAACAGGGACCTCAACCTCCTTCCTTCTTCGAGCATTGAGTCCACCTCACAACTCCCGCCTCTTCTCAGAAGACATAGCCAAGAGTTGACCATATGTAATATTTGCAGGCCTTTTGGACAGATCTTCCAAGATGGAGTATGGTCCTTGCCCCTGTGAAATCGAAAAATCCTGCACACCCAACTTTCTTCTCCTATGTTTCTTACTAGTTTCTTCTTTCATCTTCTTAGGATCATTTCCATCTTGATTATCTTTTTCTTTCTTTCTTTTTGTTACAAACACATCTACTTCATTATTTCTGCTCTTATCTACTACATCAAAAGAATTCACAGGTGCTTTTCCTTTATCATTATCTCCTTTACCAGATGTAGAAGCTCTATCTGGACAATTATACTTATAATGACTCTTTTTATAACAACCATAACAAACAACTCAGAAATATTTCTTTTTGGACCTCTATCTCCTCCCCGAGAACTAAATTCCTTTCCTCAAGAAGATTAATAGTTAATCGACCCATCTTTTTCGAAAGCAGATCTTCACTACGGTAGATGTACTAGGAGAAATATTTGTGTTCACGGGAGTGGTTGTGGATTCGGACCAAAGGTGCTTGGTGTAGGCTCCACTTTAGCAACAATTTCTTTGGGCTCCTCTTCCATGCTTTCTTCTTGCCTTCTTGCAATCTCCTTTGCTTGTTCAATGGTATTTGCTGGCGGTCATACTTCACTCATTGTCGATCTCTGGATTCATACCAAGAATGAAGTGCTTACAGAGGAGATTATCCACGCCATTCATCAACCCATCCACTAGTCCTTCCTTAGGATCGGGCATCGAGCTTCCTCCTTAGCTCTAGAACACGAGCATGATAATCCCTTATCTTCTCCTTCTCTCCTTGGGATAGCTTTGTGATCTCGATCATGAGATCTATATATTTTCATTGTTCACCAAATTCTTCAAGAAAACTTTCGATTAATAAATCCCGTGAATTTTTCACATTATCACCTAGTGTTTCAAACCACCTAAGTGCTGAACCATCCAAAAAGGTAGGAAAAAATTCAGTCCATTGTTCCCTTCTTATAAGGCCATTACAAATACAAGATCGCTTAAACTCTTGAATGAAAGAAGAAGCATCTTCATTAGATTGAGCTGAAAAAATAGGAATCTTTCCCATTTTCAAAAGTAACCACCGTGAAATACCAACCCACAAGTATAATCAACAAGACTTATGTGCACAAATAATTGGAATCACTATACTAGAAAGTGACTTTACACCTTTCTACGGTAAAATAGAAATGACCACGGTAAACTATGGTAAAACTTGACTTACTGCGGTAAAAATTGACTTTATTGTGGTAAACACTATTCACGGTAAAAAGTGAAGTTACTGCGGTAAATACTATTCACGGTAAAAAGTGAAGTTACTGCGGTAAATACTATTCACGGTAAAAAGTGACTTTACTACGGTAAATACTATTCCAGCAAAAATGACTTTACCATGGTAACTACTATTCATGGAAAAAATGACTTTACCATCATCTACTACTACGCACAGTAAAAAACAAGGTTACCCTCTAATTGATTTTTGACTAAGTGGGAATATCTCTCCAAAAAAATCCACTAACGAGGAATGGTCCCGAACGGAACCAAAATGTCATCACCAATCTAGCACTATGATAATTCTTCACCGGGAACTCCTCGTCTTTATGATTATTTACTAATGCACAACCTTTAGTTTGGTGGATGTAATCTAGAAACAAAACAATAACATAACACAAGAATACCATCGACTATGATAAGACAGAATGATGACAAATTGAAATATCAAAATAAATTATAATATTAACATGAAACTATTACAATCTCACCCATGAGGTACTTCAAGTGTTATTGACTTCACTTGCCTTTCACCAAGACTATGGGAGAAACTTTACAATTACACCTCTTAATGGCTTCTTCAACACACCTTTAAATCGATGGCTTCCTTCGCACACTTCCTACAATATTTCTCACTACTTCCTTCTATGCTAAATGAGGGGGGTGGCCTCTCTATTTATAGAACTTCCAGGCTTATCCATCTTATCTCTAAGATAGGATAAGAAATCCACTCTGACGAATCATATTCCATACCTTAACTCTTATCTGTACATGTAAGCTTATCTGTTAAGATAAGATAAACCTTATCATTTTACATGGGTTCCACATTTTTAGACTTTTTACAAATAAAATACACAAAATATTTATGACCTCACTCCTTGTCTTTATTACCAATATAATATTTCTAATTCCTAATCATGTAGACCCTACTTCTCTAATTACCCAAACTTTGACATTTTAACATTACCAGACCACTTACGACAAATATTTACTTTTACAACATTCCTATTGTACTTTGATTTGTTACCATACTCCACATTATTGGCGGCACTGCATCGATGGCGTCGTTATCTTCTATCGATGCTACTACTAATTATACTTAACAACATCCTATTCCTAATACATACATTAATGAAATAGAAATTATGGAGGAAAATTTTAGTGTCGACAAAGACTTGCTTTCATTCATGAGGTTCCCTTTTTAGTTGTCTATGATAAGTTGAAAATTTACTAAAGCATTGCATTGTCACGCAACATGGAAAAAAATGTTGTAAGGAGATTTTGAGTCACTGCGATGAGATGAAAATTGACTAAGGCATTGTAGTGTCGCACAACATGGAAAAAAATGACACTGGAAATGATGCACATATATTGGGGTGTCATAAAATTAAAAATTAAAAATTAAAAATAATTATACATATTTTAACAAATGATAACATTACTTACAACATAACTTACAAAATTAAATGAATGGTTTAAAGAAGGGCTCACTCTTTTTGCACCTTTTCTTGAGTTTTTGGTCTCTTTCTTCCCTCAATGCCCTACTTTAGCTTTGTTAGCTTAGGTGATCCTATACCTAATCTCATTTGGCTCCTCCCTCTCCATGGGAGTTGCTCATGGCATTCTCCCCAAGGCGAGAGTGTTCCAGTCATCAGCATCAAGGATGATGGTATCAATACCTCCATTCATCAACTTTTGGAATGTGCATCAATTTGTAGATTCATGGGGTTTCATCCCAAAGCTCATGATCTACTCAATTGGTTGAAAAAGAATTAGAACATCTCCTCTTTGAACCAGGTAAAGCTTCTCCCTCATGGTTTCTTTCAAGTCACTTTCAATAGTTCTTCATCCAAGGATGATGCCTTCCACTCTGGCCCATGGTTTATGGGGAGGGAAGGCCTTTTCATGAAACCACGGGTTGAAAATTTTAAACCTAGTCTTGAAAACATGAATAAAGTTCTCATTTGGACAAGACTCTATGGGCTCCCTACGGAGCTCTAGAATGAAAACACATTCATCCAAGTTGGCAACACCCTTGGAAATTATATCGTACATGGAAACCAATTGAATCCGGGATCCCATCTATCTATTCTAGAATTTACATAAGTCTTGACATATCTCAGCCTCTCCCAAGCTCCATTTGTTTCAAATATGAAACCAAGGAATGGTCTCAAGACCTGGATTATGAAAATTTCCCTTTTTGATTCAAAAATGTCACAAAAATGAACATTTTGTTTTTATCAATGCTTAGAGATGAAGAACATTGAAAATAAGGGTGATGTGGGTTTTTCCAAAGAAAAAAAGAAAAAGAGACCAACTACGAAGAAAAATGGAATAATAATGTGCAAAAGAAAAATTAATGGATTAAAATATCCCTCTCGTAAAATGGCTTTAAATCCCTTGAAAACGAAAAAGAAAACCCTAATGAAAAGACCATATACCGATCTCACTAATCAAAATGGTGAAGATGGTAAAAAGATGGACAAATTCAAGAATATGAACCAGAAATTGAGGAAGAACTCCAAATAGATGATCTCTCCCTTGAAAAACTTAAATCACTATTGGATAATCAAGACCATAACAAAATAGAGGAATAAAAAAAATCAATAAAATTAATTAGAATTGGAAAAACAAACCCGGAAGGCCACCTTTTTCCAACTCCCAAAACTGAAGCTCAAATCGAATTAGAAAGGGAAAGCGAAAACAAATTCGTGAAATGCTCCATAGGCAATTTGATGTAGAAAAATAAAATCAATCCCCTTTGGATGTAGACAATGAAGAAAAAAGGAAAAAGAAAGAGGGAATTCCACTAGAAAATGGTAAGAAATCCCCAATAAGGCCAAGTACACTTGAGAATGAAAAGTGGGTTTGAAACATAATCAATGATTATTACATATTGGAACTTATGATGGATACGTCAATGTCTATGGTCCTAGAACTGTGATGGGAGAAAAATTTGTTAAATGTCTCTAAAAACTATAAAATCTTCTTTCCCTTAAGAAAAATGGATATTTGGAGTTGATTCAATTCTATCACCTCACCTTTTAACCCAATCGCCATGACCGAAATGTTACTTAATACAATTAATTCCATGGGCTTCACATCTACTAGGCACATCTTCATTCAAGAGTGATGGAATGGTGTCACATGTCCCTTTGGACCATTAATATTGTACCACTTGGCATCATTTGGTTGGGCCATTGGTCTATTCTTTCCACATGTATCCGATGACTATGCCTCACCCTTCCATATGGACTGAAAGTCTTTAAAATTTGGCTCATTCTAAAGGTTTAAAGTCCTGTCGTGGTCCATTGCCTTAAAATGTGAGGGAATATCACCACATGTCCCTTTGGGATCATTTATCTATCACCATTTAGTTGTTTTTAACCGAGTCATTTGTCTCGATGTGTTCCACCATGTTTGCCTTCTAACCATCTGGACCGAAATATTATAGAGCTTGGTTTATTCCATGAGTTTAAGGTCCATGGAGCCCAAATCTTTGTGAAGAATGTTAGAATGGAAACATGTGTCCTTCCTAGCCCATTGGATCTATGTCATGTGTCATTGCCTTCACACGACATGCGTTCATTGACCACCTTGGCCCGAACCTAAACCCGACAAATTTATCTATTGTGATTGATTCTAGAGCTCTAAGGTCCGTCAAGGTCCATCGCTATGAAAATAGTCGAAATGACACCATGTGTCCCGCCTCAAGCCATTGATTACTCACCACGTGGCCTCTACCTTACTGGTGTTAAAATTTGATGACCAAATAAACTTAACCCGCTAATGAATTAACCTTAGTCTCCAAGGGGTTTTCAAATTCCAACGACCGATGTTTTTGAGAGTTGTATTTTGATGACCGTATGGATGTTCTAGTCTTCATTGAAATGGACAAGTCTATTTTAACTAGTCCTTCTTAACCAGTCATGTAGCCCTTTTCTTTATGATAGAGTTGCATGCGTTTGAGATTTCATAGCTTCAAACTTTGGGAGAAGTTTTAGTCATTTTGTGTTATTTGGAAGCTCTTTGTGAAAAATGTAAACACAGTCGTGATCACCATAGTGAGCCCAAATCTTTTACTTTGATTTACCATTCAATTGAACCAGTCCCCTGATATTTCTACTAAATCCTTTCACTTTCAATGACAAGGCACAAAAATTATAAAAATTAACATTTCTCCTTAACTTAGACTAACATTTGAAGCACAAGGAATAACATGAAACACATAGAATAGTTTCATTTTCATGGGGTTCATGAAAATGACCAATTTAATTTGAGGAATTAGATTAACCACCAACATGTGGTATGCGAGATTCACAAGGACTTTTAATTACTTGTGTTTCATATATAATTTGTCTTTAGTTATACGATTAGTATGTGAGTGTGAATTTAGAGGTCAATTGTTATGAGTTGTGAATGGAAACTTAGAGATATGTGTATATAATCTAGGGAGTGCTTTATATAGATGGAATAACTTTGCCTAATTTACTTTCACACATGAAAAGTGTTAGGGATTAAAGGTATATTGTGAATAGAATCAACATTTTCCTTGATGTATGGCCAAGTAAGACTCATCATGCCCCGATTTGTATTAGATTTCATTAGGAATGTTAACCTAGTATTGTCCTAAGTATTGTGGCCAAAAACATATTCATTAAGTCTATTATTCATTATTGGGATGTTATCCTCCTACCCTATTCATAGGGTCTGTCTCTTTTGGTAATTGTACTATAAATGATATTTTCTCTTAGGTTATGGATTACCCACATCTTCCTTCTTGTGAAGGGTAGGGCCACTCTCATGTTGTGAGAGGTGAAAATGGATAGCTATGTATATGAATCCATGTTAACCATTATGTATTTGAAACACAGTAAAGTGATTCACAAATTATTTTGTCTTGAATTGTAATATAAAAATTGAGATATAAACCTAATTAATGTCAGTAACATGGGGAAGAATGAAGAAATTATCTAATTTTGTATCATTTATCATGGACTTAGAAGCTTACATTGTAAATTTATAAGAAAATAAATGAATTTGATGGAATTATATTTGTAATGATCTTATTTACACTATTGTGATTTAACAAAAATAAATTTTATCAAACCCTAATTACAGAGTGACATATGATAATAAATGTTAAAAATATAGATTTTATGCAAGTAATAAGCCAATAAAATATGAAACCCTAAGTGCAAGAGAGAGAGGAATGGACTTAGCATATTTACGTGTTGTCTAGGGCTAGTCTGAGTTGGGAAAACTGCTAAGTCGGAAGTAAAGAGTGTCGTAAATTCTCAGGATAAATTATAGACTACATGAATATGGCCAGACACGGGCACCCACAATTGGAAAGGGGCACTTGGGCGTTGATAACCTCTATTGGGCACTTGTGCTTGTGAAAATGGTAAAAACCTGATCTTCACTGTGTCGCACAAGTATCGTAAATAGTCTCTGTTGATCGCATATGTGTCACACTTTAATCGCCGAGGTACCTTTGTAACCTGCAAGACAAATATTCACCTACAAAACCCAAAACCACATCAAATCAAAAAATAAAGATGCAATATGGGATTCAAACTAACCTTGGCGGTCACACCGACATAGTGAACTTATAAACCAAGCATTGCACTACATCTTAGAATCCATGTAGTTCTGGTGAGTGTGTGAAAGAATTGTGCCCTAGATGCCCTTGTGCAAGTGCACTTAATAGCAGGTTGTAGCTAGATGTACCAATGTAGATAGATGTGTGGATGGAATAAAGAAACTTCCCCTTCCTATGAAATGTATGCAAAAAATGTAGTCCTTTGTCCCTTGAATGAATGTAAATGGATGTTTTGAAGTGCTTTAGGTGCCTTTTGAGTGCAAGCTTAGGTGATAATAATAATGTTTAGAGCTTGGTCCTTATTTTGGTCACATAGCTATGTATTTATATGATTCCCTTGTTTGAATTTCATAATTGACAACTGGAAGGCCATGACCCATAAGAAAATAAGATGCCCAAAAGATAAAAGAGGCCCAAAAAGAGGAGTAAGGTGGAAAGAGGTCGGGGGTGCCCAAAGGGGACGAGGGCGCCTGGGCTGGCATCCTAGCTAGGTGATGGTATCTCGAAGTCATAAAATAAAAATAAAAAGTAAAAGTATTGATCTGGGTTATAGGGTATGAAAGACCAGATAGAAAAAAGAAACAAAGACAAAAGGCCAAAGACAGTCATCAATTACTAGTTTTCTTGCTTAGGAATCATATGAATGCTAGTATGTGTTTATGGACCTAGAAATGTACCCAAGTGCATAATTTTGTGTCTACATTTTCCCCCACTTTATGTTGTTGAGTGAATACTCGATAACATAAATTAGATAAGATATGTGTACCTTGATAACCATGTAGAGTGTGTGGCGAAGAAAATGTCGAGTGGACAAGTGAAGCATGGAATGATGCAAAAATGAAGCGTGGAAACTAGGAAAGGAAAGTGACCCTAGGGGTGAATGCGTATGTGTTGTACCGTGTTGTATGTTATTATTGTAGCTATTTTTGTGTTTTCTTTTGTTGCATATTAAGGACGACTTCAAAAAGAAGAGTGAAGAAGTAGTCAAAGATGTGTATATGAAAATTTTTCATAAGTATGTAAAGCATGTGAAAGTATGTAAAAGTAGTAAATGGAAAGTGTGCACCTGATTTAGAAGAGTGAAAAGGATAGAAAATGTCCTAAAATGTTGTAGAAGAGTGATTTTTTGGGTGATCTCATGCCAAGAATTTTTTTTGGTGATCTCATGCCAAGAGCGAGTTTTTTTGGGTGATTCAATTTTGGGAGAGAGTGTTAGTCTAGTGTTACTCTCCTTCCATGACTCTGCCTAATATACACCATTATAGATGGTGTGATCCTATTTTGTTCATTATTGTCCTAATTTGTTCAAATGTATATTGTTTATTCTGATTAAAAATGGAGATAGAATGCATTATGTTGTTGGAGGATTGTGCATGTATTGTGAAAACTACTCTGTAAACTGTTGTGAACTATGTTGATGATATGAGAAATTGATTGTGTGTACCCCTAGGACATTAGCACCTAGGGGAGGACATAGGAACCTGCACTGCTCTGTGAGCCCAGTGTTTGTGTTATGTGTTGTCTTTGAGGACCCAAGTCATATTTTGGGTCATTTGCTGACTGATTATGATGACTTACTTTGTTCATGTATTGTGCATGTTTGTACTTGTAGCTCTATGAGCTATTTTATGGGGTGATATGATTCACCCAATGTATGCCCCCTCGTTTGGGGTGCATGTGACATTGTCGATAGGAGAATGCAGCCCAAAGAGAGGACCTGATGCTTGATTTGAATTATATCCCTGTAGGGGAGGAATGTGCATGGTAGAAACCAAGGCACATGCAAACAATATGGCTAATAATCATGTGTTAGTAGAAAAAGTAGAAAACATGTCATAAAAAAAATGTATCAAGCAAGTGTTCATACAAGATGGATGCATGAAAAGTGGGTTTCAAACATGGGACATCACTCACAATGTCACAAGACAATCAGGGCCGAAGTGGCCAAAAGCATACAACAATGATCAAACAAGACATAGGGCATATCCCACAAATGCAAACAATGGCATACAATAACAATCAATGTCAAACAAAGATGTAATAACAACCATGGTGGAAAATAGTTCTGCAAAGAAAATGTTGCACATGAAGCACCCATTAGCATGTTAGAAAGATAAAAAGTATGTCAAATCATGTATGTATCATGATGAGAAAGTAATGTGTTAGTAAGAATAGGAAGTAGTAAATAATGAAACAATAACACTTATGATGTGTGAGAAAGTAGATGCCCCCAAGAGCCTCGGTGGGACTGGTAAGAGGTACAATGTCAAACATCATTACAATGTGTAAGGACATGTAAGAAGTTTACATTCACAACTAAAGAACAAGTGAACATGCATGTGTATATAGAAAATATATTGACATACTAAGTATCGTCTAGCATGGGAAACAAAGTGTACATGTAAGTATAAGAAAGCAAGAATAAGTGCAACCAAGATATGTAATATGTAGTGTATGAGTGTAATGGAATGGTATGCAATGTGAATGTGATAGGAGCAACGTGCCCCAATAAATGTGGATGAGTATGAGATGAGGTTCATTTATAAAATACCCCTCAACAATCAAGAATGAACCATAAAACAAGAGTGTGTCATCGGGAAATGGTTTGATAATGTGTGCTAGAAAGATAGATCATGAAGCATAGAGCGTGAAAAGTGTGATGTGGTGAGGTTCATTTCAGATTTAGACCCTCAACAGTCAAGTATGAACTATGGAACTAGAGTGCGTCATAGGGTAATGAGTGATGAAAATTGTGTATCAAGATGTGAAAGAGAGACTAGATGCAAAACACGGAGCGTAATGTGTATGTGTAGAGACTAGAAAAATAGTAATGATTAAAAGGGGGATAAAGCGTGATGCCCCCCAGGTGTGTGATGAAAAGCATGTTATCAATGAAGTGATGGAAAGGGTCCTCCACCGATGTCCGAGGAGATAAAGGTGTGTGATAATGCTCTAAGATCGGTGGTGTATGTGAAGAATATATGTGAAGGAATGATGAGGTGAAAGAGGTGTGAATGATGTGTAGGAAGGCTATGTTGTGAAGGAGGTGATGAGCACCTATGTGAAGAAGACCTATGAGGTGAAGGAGGTGATGAGCACTTATGTTAATACTACCTATGAGGTGAAGGAGGTGAAGTGAGGTAATGAGTACCTCTGAGGTGAAGGACTAGTGGACCTATGAAGACTAGTGGACCTATGAAGATGAAAATTGTGAAGTAGGACATGTGTGTGAATAGGAGAACTAGGTGTTAAATGTGCCTTAGATTTGAGAGGCCCCGGAGGCCTAGATATTATAGCTGGTGGAAGAATGTCATTAAGAGGAGGTAGAGGTAATGGTGTGCATGGTGGAATTCCTTTAAGAGTGATAACTTGTTTATTGTGTATGAACTTGAGACACATATGATTCATGGATGGAATATCTTGAAGAATTTGGAGCCAATGGAGACCTAAGAGCATGTCATAACCTTTGATTGAAGATGCCACAATGAATGACACAAGCATGGTGAGAGGCCTAACTATAATGGGAAGCCTAATGTAACCAAAATATTTAGGAATTGGATATGAAATGGCAGAAATTGGACATTTGATAGCCATAAGAAGTGCAATAGAGAGCACACATAAATAGGATCCTTTGGATAGATCATGGTATTATTAACAATGTATGAACCAATAGAAGTATTGATGTGTAATGAAATAGAAGAAAATTTTGCATGATAGTCATGATCAGCGAATGTAATGGCATGGTGGTGATGCATCAGAAGAGACAAGAAAATCAAGGGCCCCGATGAAGGAGGGGACACAACATGATATGTATGATTAGCTGAAGTGTTAGTAGCTTGTGTATCATGCTTAGGAAAAGGGTCATTAAATATTTTGAGATTTTTATTATCATTGATTGGTTTAGAAGAAGAAGATAAGTAGAAGATGGAGCAGGGAGCTCCAATGAATTATTTTCAATGAGATCTTGTATGAGATGTTGAAGTTTGAAGAAGTGATTGGTAGAATGTCCAATACATTGATGATATTCACATTTAGCATTTTCATCATAATTACGACCATGAGGGCGAGATGGATCAAGATTGAGAGGTGGTGGAAGAGTGATTAGATTACTTTCAAGAAGTTGAGGAAGTAGAAATCAAGGCGCATATGGTAATTTAGTGAATGTATGCTTTGGAGGTTGTCATTGAAGATTTTCAAGAGGAGAGACAACATTGATAATTGCCTTTGCTTCAAGTAGGTTTAGGAGAAGGTTTGAATGTTGACTTAGATTGAAACCTAGTAGAAGAAGAAGAAGAAGAAGAAGAATCTTGATATTTGAGTTTTCCCATAGAGAGTAGTTTGACTTCATGCATTTTGAGCATATGACATAATTGGTCAAATGAAGGAGAGGTCTCAAAGATAACACTCTCTTATAGTGGTGGTAAGAGACTTTGAACAAATATATCTTGTAGTTCGAATCAACAAGCACATTTGTCATCTTAACTAGGTTGTTCTTATAACGTGTAATACATAGTCAACTAGATTTTCATTAGATCATTGTTTATTTTTTTCCAGTTGTGCACAAGATATTTTATTTCTGAAATTGATTGAAAAATGAGCAAGAAAAGCATCGGCTAGATGTGTGAAAGAAGTTACCGAATGAACAGGTAGATCGTAAAACTAACACATCTTAACTAGTTTGTTCTTATAACATAATACATAGTCAGCTAGATTTTCATTAGATCGTTGTTTAATTTTTTCTAGTTGTGCACAAGATATTTTATTTCCGAAATTGATTGAAAAATGAGCAAGAAAAGCATTGGTTAGATGTGTGAAAGAAGTTACCGAATGAACAGGTAGATCGTAAAACTAACGTATCTCAGCTAGTTTGTTCTTATAACATAATACATAGCTAGATTTTTATTTGATCATTTTTTAATTTTTTTCCAGTTGTGCACAAGATATTTTATTTTCAAAATTGATTGAAAAATGAGAAAAAAAAGAATCAATTTAGATGTGTGAAAGAAGTTACCGAATGAGCAGGTAGATCGTAAAATTAACGCATAAAATAATCTTGAAGAATCTAGAAAACTTGACATAGCCGATAATGTATGATCATCCGCATAATCTAGACATGCCAAATGAAAAGCTTGGAGATGCTCTTGAGAGTCACTATGGCCATTGAAAATGGGCAGCTTAGGGGTGACGAAGTTGAGTGGAAGTGCAAAGAAGAAATGGCGGGTGCGAAAGGAGTGTGAAGGAGAAAGAGGAGTGAAAATATGGAGAGGAGAGTGAAGTAACTTAAATTGCAGTGATGGATTTGAACTTGTAGATCCTAATATAAAGAATCCAAATCATGGGTGTTGGAAGAGGAACCAGGTTGTGCATTAGAATCATTGGTGTGGAGGAGAGGAGAGGTAGAAATAGGAATGGAAGTAGGAATGTTGAGAGGTTGGGTGGAGGCCATGATAGCCAAAAAGATCCCACACGAGGTACATAAGTAGTGTCTCGAGAGTGTTGGGAAACAACAAGAAAAGCATTGAGAATATGTGGAACATGTGAAGGATTGGCATGCAAGTATTGGTAAAAATTAGTGAGCTTGTCTAATTTTCTTTATCAACATTAATGTCCTCATTGTATGATTTTTCATTATCAAAGGCTTTAATGTCTTTTAGAGGAAAATTTTGTGAGTTATGACAAAGGGGTTATCAGATTCACCATTATCCTAAAAGAGTTGTGAATAGATGGAGGAAGCTCAATGTACTCAAAAGAACCAAAATGACCACTATGAGTGACAAGCATAAGAAGAAAACCCTAGAGAGAAGGTGGGATTCGAGCGATGGGTTCACCAAATGATTTAACAAAAATAGAATTTATTAAACCCTAATTACAGAGTCACATATGATAATAAATGCTAAAATACATATTTGACACAAGAAATAAGCTAATAAAATATGAAACCCTAAGTGCAAGAGAGAGAGAGGAATGGACTTAGTTGATTTATGTGATGATCTAGGACTAGTCTGAGTTGGGAAAATTGTTGAACAAGAAGTGAAGAGTGTCGTAAATGCTTAGGATAAATTACGAGACAAACATGAATATGGCTGGACATGGTGCACCATGACTGACAAGGCTAGATGGGCATTGGCATGACCTCTATTAGGGGCTTTGTGACTGCGTGAAATGGATATAGAACTTAATCTTCATTGTGTCACACAAGTGTCACAAATATTCTCTGTTGATCACATGTGTGTCGTACTTTGATCATCGAGGTACCTATAACCTACAAGACAAATATTCACCTATAAAACCCCAAAACCACATCAAATTAAAAAAAATAAAGATGCAATATGGGGATTTGAATTGAACAGACGGTCACATGATAGAGTGAACTTACAATTGAGCGTTGCACTACATCTCAAACTCCATGTAGTTCTTGTGAGTGTGTGAAAGAATCATGCCCTAGGATTCCCTTGTGCAAGTGCACTTGATAGCAGATTATAGCTAGATGTAACAATGTAGATAAATGTGTGGATGGAATAAAAAACTTCCCCTTCTTATGTTGTGTATGTAGAAAATGTAGTCCTTTATCCCTTGAATGGATGCTAGATGGATGATTTGAAGTGCTTTAGGTGCCTTTTGAGTGCAAGCTTAGGTGATAGTAATAATGCTTAGAGCTTGGTCCTTATTTTGATCACATAAATATGTATTTATATGATTCCCTTGTTTGAATTTGTAATTGACAACTAGAAGGCCGACCCATAAGAAAATAAGAGGCCCAAAAGATAAAAGAGGCCAAAAAAAGTGAGTAAGGTGGAAAGAGGTTAGGGGCACCTAGAGGGGATGAGGGCACACAGGTGCTTGTGTCTGGCTAGGTGTCGACATTTGAAGTCATGAAATATAAAGCAATAAAGTTTTGACTAGGGTGTAGGGTGTGAAAGACTAGATAGAAAACGAGAAAAAAAGACAAAAGGCCAAAGACAGTTGTCAATTATTAGTTTTCTTTCTTACGAATCATATGAATGCTAGTATGTGTTTATGGACATAGAAATGTACCCAATTGCATAATTTTGTGTCTAGGTATTGGAATAAAATGGAAAAAATACACTTTCATATACTTAACATGGATTTTGTGATTATGATGTAGCTAATAAACTTAACTAGATGGATGTTTATGTTTAGGTAATTGGATAAACCTAAATAAATGAAATTATAACTTAGAATGTTTTTGTACATATATATGGAATGGAATTGAATGAAATATATAATATATATGCACATGTTAATGGAATTAATTGCAATTCCTTAGATTAATTGGATGAACAATTATATGTGAAAACATATAGGTGCTCATACTTAATGTTTTATGCACACTTAATTATCTTATATTATAATGGAAGAAAACTATACAAGTTAAAATAAATGACACAAATTAATCTACTATGTTAGATAACTCTAATTACTTGTATTACTTATATATTGCTTCTTGCATGTGTTTGATTAAGCGTAGGACTAGGAAATCGAGAGGCATCAATTTTTAATCCTTGTTTGTGTAAGGGCGATTCAAATTTTTATTAAAAAAACAAACATCTTTTACCATCACCCATCGGGGTCACTACGTATAGTTGATTTTTTTAAATTACTTTGATTACTCTTGGAATCCTAGAGTTTGATATAATTTTTATTGTTATAATCTTAATCTTAGTTATAATTTGGATTATTGAAAGTCTCGTACTTTAATTTTTGGAAAATAACCGTCAACCCCTCAATAGTAAGAAGACACAACATGGGGCTTTATTGGTCTATCAATTCCCTTGTGAATAGGATTTTTATTGACCAATGTGATGGGCGAGTATGAGGCAATGAATTAAATACGAGATGAAGTAGAGGAGGAGATAGAGATGTTATATATGGCTTTACAAGAGTTTGATGAAGAAAATATCAATAGGAGTATGTTTTTGGATGAGTGAGAGAGGTGGATTTGGATGATGAAATAAAAGAGGAGATGCATTCTTGAGGTCATATTTTTATAAACGTATCCTTTGTGTAGTGAAGATGGCTCCATATTTGTATTCAAATAGTTCCTTTTTCCATTTGATTGCATTTGTTCAAAAACTCCTTAGGGTGCGTTGGATCTAAGATGTGATGGGTTTAGATTACCCTAAAAACTAACTACTCTTTTTCATTTGAATGTTTTCTCTTTGTTTTTTCAAACCAAGTCTAGAAATTCTTTATTATTTCAATTTGGCTAGAGATATAGTGTTTTGATAGTCTTGTTTTGATTCAGGTGCTTTGCATGTATGGTTATTTCCATCCATTTGTGAATTTGGTAATACATATAACATTCAAAGGAGAAGAAAGTGGAAGATTGAAGAGTCCATTGAGTATCTTGAAAGTTATTCTCGGGTTGGATATTGAGAATGATTTAAAGGCCAATAATGATATAATTTAGTAGTTTGTCAAAGGGTTGGAGAAAGAATGGTAAATAATGATAAGGATTTTGGAGCATTGGTTTCAAGAGCGTTTGAATAGATTTTAGTAGTGGTAATCATGATTTTAGATATTGATAAATCTTTTGTAAAATCTATAGAGAGTGATGAGAGGAGGGGATCAACAAGGGAGATGATGTTAAAGGTGGTAAGAGAAAGAAATACCTAGATAAAGTTATGAATTATTGGGAATTTTGATTTTGGATAGGCATGATTTAGATCTTTTGTTTCCAATTGTGTGTTCTTTTGACATGATTTTATTCAGTTACGATTTTTTAATCTTTTGAAAGGAAAACATTGTTGTAAGATATAGCTCAATTTAACAAGAAGTTGGCTTGGGTATAAATATTGGTGGTGATTCGACCCTAAAATAAAAAATAAATGGGTATTAGTTTAATTTGTTCTTATTTACTTAAGGGTAAAATGGTTAGCAACATGTAATACATGCATAATAAGTAATAAAGATTAATGCATAAATCAATATATACTTTCATTAACAATTTATAAGATAGAATATGGAAAATGATTTCCATGTGATTGTGAAGGATGGAAATGATATGGAAATACTATGTTTTCTGATCTAGATGTAACATTGAGCATGTACACAATCATCTAGTATGTATGGAATAATTACATGGTTTGATACATGTCGGATGGTTCCATATGGTGATGCATTGGTTCTCTACAAATTATGTGCCCTAGTGAATAATTGTAACACACTTCAATCTGAAACCTTGGGTGCTACACATGTAAATCCTTTGTGTGATGCAAAATAGAATGAAAAACCTCAAGATAGGTAAGATACCCTATAAAAATGTTAATTTATGGTTTTAAGTGTAATTTGTACACTTTCTACATTGCGATAGCGCAAAAGGCCTTAAACCACACATAATTATCCACCTAGTATGTGATATCTACATGGACGTGACTAAATTTGGTGATTTAATCAATTGATAATACAAAAATG
The DNA here is from genome assembly GCA_018340775.1 of Taxus wallichiana var. yunnanensis. Taxonomy (NCBI): domain Eukaryota; kingdom Viridiplantae; phylum Streptophyta; class Pinopsida; order Cupressales; family Taxaceae; genus Taxus; species Taxus wallichiana. The sequence continues at coordinate 951,073,747 of CM031240.1, forward strand.
GATTAATGTACTTAACTTGACTTGGATTGGATTGGATGGTTTCCATCTTAGGAAGTGTGACTCTTAAACCTATTCGGGAGTGCTTCAAACCTATGTGAGGGTTGCTCCTAGATTGTTCTTCGTGTGACTTTGTAATGCATGTTTCTAGTGTGCTTTTAAAGGTGTTAAGTGATTGTCGGTGATGTAAATAGAAAAGTTAGACTTGTTTATATAGGATTTCGTAAGTAATTTTTTTCATTAAGGTAAAACTATAATATATGAATCGACCCATGAAACACATCATATTGAAAAAGTGATTGTTGGGTTGTTGTGGATGAAAGTGTCATCTTCATACCAAATTATTGGATCGTTTGGCCCTAAATAAATGGTCCCATATAGGTAGTTTTGGGATTATGCAAAGTTATGGGAATGATTCATATGAGGAATATAGTGTTTTGAAGTGATGTTATTAGTTACATGAGTGTACGAGTGTGAATATGGAATAAATTCATGCAAGATAGTTAATAGTTATGAGCTTAAAATGGGTTAATGAGGCTTAAAATATGTGTGAAGTTGGGATCTAAGGATATAATAAAAGTTGTCAATGCAAAATGATAAATTGTAAAATTTAGGTGTCATATGTGGAAACCATAATGGTGCTCTTAGATTTATCTTATATGAATATTTGATAGTTTTGCGAATGTTACTAAGCTCATTGCATAAGTTTGTATTAAGACTATAGATTTTGGATTATTTCCATAAAATAATGTATTTTTAATTATTTGTAATAGGAATCCATTAAGCCATTTTATCTTATAGTACCTTTGGTAAACAATTAGCCATGGGAAGTTACTCTTAGCATACCTTAGAGATGGGATAATATGACTATAGATATAATAGAACCCTTCATAGTTAGTGGCTTGGAACATTAGTTTGGCTCACTATCTTATGAACAAAATAAATACATCAAAGAGCTAATAGATCAAAACAACCTTATCTTAGTTATTCAAAAGTAATTTTGGGTACTTAGGTTATATTAACACACATCCTCTATTTTAGGAAATGTTAGGAATCTTAAAAAATCAAAGTTCTCGATCAACCTAACATTATACCAAAAGGTCATTCTCATCTTGTATAACAAATTGTCCTTCGACGTGAAGTGTTAATTCAGCTTGTAAACAATATGACTTTGGTTCACCTTCTAATTCATGTAAGAACATAACCGATTTGTTTGACTTAAAATTTTACCAAAATGTAGATATAAACCAACACAAAAACTTTTCTTTTGTTGTAGGTGTTGATTTGGCTATTGTATGACATTTTGGGAAGCCTTGAAAACCATGAAAAAAAAATTAAAAGTATTTTATTTGAATTGAAATTTTAGGTCAAGGTATATCCTCGCCTCTATAACAAAATTTTCTTTTGGGTGAAGACTTATTTGGACTCAAATTGGTAATTTTAGGATCTCAAAATCAGGCCAAAATATACAAAAAAATATGATTATAACTTCAAGACAGTGCCTCTACTCTATCACATTAGAAAAAAATAATCTATAGTCAATAAATGTAATGTTATTTTTGGAATAATGTGCACTTCATGAACACGAGATTAAGTTTGTCTAGGAGAATAGGAAAATTAAGAAGCAAATCTACCAATCACTCTCACTCATTTCTATAAAAGACACTCTCACTCATTCATTTTAGGACAGTAGAACATTTGAAACATCGTATTGACATGTTGGATACACCTTCTATCAAGCTTAGTCCACCTATTGTCATTAATTTTGGACCTTTAGATTTCAATTCACTCAAATTTGAACTACAAGTTATATCTCAAGTACTTATTATTGTAACTATTCAACCCCCACATCAAATGCATCTAGAGTTATCCTTAGATCATTTGAAAATTCAAATAGTTTTGATTCTTTCATACTCCCTTTCATGGGTCATCTTAGTGGAGGAATTGGTATGCAATTACGTGGTATTAGTTCTCATATCCATCCTATTTGTTGGAATACTCATTATGGAATTGGCTATAAAGCACATATTTCATCACAAGTGTGATCAATTCATTTGAAATCACATATATTTATTTACTCTTATTTTCATGAGAACAATGAGTAGTGCATTATTTATTCAATGCATTCACATATGTCCGAGAAACTTAAGATTGCACTAGTAAAGCATTATAGATTGGACACACCTTTAGATGATTCTTTGCATACATTATCTATGCACACAACAACAAATAACATCAAATCATTCTCTTTAGTATTTGAATTCACTTGAAATGTATTTTCAATATTCTTGGTATAGACTCTATTGGAATGGTTCTTCTATTGTTCAAATTCATCGTCCATGTACTTATCATGCTACATAACATTACTTCCATGGTATACAAATTATAACATTTAAGTTGTTATCTTATATGACTTGTGATTTAGTGTTATTTTCTTTGAGTTTTGACACAATGGTCACTTCTATGCAATTATGATTTTGAGTTGTAGTCCAATCATAATTTCCATGTCATCATGAATTTTAATTATGATGTATTGATCACCTTTATGTTGTGGTTTAGTCATCATTTTAAATTCCTTTATGTCTTTGAGTTATGATACAATGACCACTTTTATACAATCATGCCTTTAAGTTTTGTACCAATCATCATTTCAATATCATTGTGCCTCACGAGTTTGGATTTAATGACCACTTCTATGCGATTATGCCTCTAAGTTGTGGTAAAATCATCAATTCCATATCACATTTCCTCTAAGTTTTGATATAATGATTATTTCTATGTAGTTATGCCTCTACATTTTTTTCCAATGATAATTTCCTTGTTAATGTGCCTTTGTGTTTTGATAAAGTGATCAATTCTTATGCCTTTGAGTTGTGGTCCAATCATCTTTTCGGTGACATCGTGCTTTAATGTTTTGATATATTGATCGTTAATACACAATCATGCCTCTAAAATTTAAAGTTATCCTACATTTATGCACTACTTCTAGTCATCATTTCGATGCACAATTATATAACTCATTGGTGGTTAGGTTTTTATATAATTTTACACTATTCATAGTAACTATGGCGTGCACTATGTTTCTTGAGCTAATTTTACATGAGTACCTAGCATGGTCTAGTTGTCGAGGACCCGTATCTACGAATTTGCCTTTCTTGTTCATTTTCCCAAATTTATTTTTAAGGGAGGTGTTGATGTTGTACTTAAGAACACCAATTGGATTCTTAATATTTTGTCAATGTCTTTTCTAAGCTTACTTAGGTTAGTGTAGCTTCATTCATCATCTCTTTTAACAAATTACTTTTTAACGTGTAATGATGGTGTATTTGATACCTCATACACTTTTGTATGGGTTTAAGATGTACTTGTATTACTTATTTGTAATAAAATTATATGGATAGACATATGTGTGTGCATAGTTTTCTACATCCTATTAATAAAGAAGAATCTCAACTATGTAATTGACTTCAACTATTAACAAGAAAGTCTTCTTTAAAGAAGACTTTCTACAAGTAATCTACTCTTTAAACCTAACATTAGCCTCTGTATTGTTTATGTAAGAGAATATAGGTCTAATGACAAAAAACTACATGGATTAGAGTTATGGTTGCAATGTTGACATTTTGTCAAAAGTTATTCAATGTAAAGAGGTAGTAATGTTATATGGATAAATCAGCGTTCATTTTAAGAAGACCCCTATGAAAAATTACTTTCGAATCATCAACGAATCTCATAAAATGAATTTTGAATCGTTGGTGAATTTTGAAAAAATGTTTCGTGGCGAAGGTGATTTCACAGAGCATTGGTCCCTCATTTTTTTGCTTTTTAAGGTGAGTAGGTTAGATGGGGCTTGGGACAGTGGGTTGGATGGGTGAGTTGGATAGGTGGGTTGGACGGGTGGGTTGGACGGGTGGGTTGGGACAGATGAGTTGGATGGGTGAGTTAGACGGGTGGGTTGGACGGGTGGGTTAGATGGGTGGGTTGCACGGGTAGGTTGGACGTGTGGGAGGTTGGTTAGGGGTTGGACGAGTGAGTTGGACAAGAAAGGATTGGACGGGTGTGTTGGATTAGTGGGGTTGGACGGGTGGATTGGTCGCATGAAGGTTGGATGGGAAGGTGTTGGGCGGGAAGTGGTTAGACATGTGGATTGGACGAATATAGGGTGGATGGGGTAGGAGCTGGATGGGAAGGGATAAGCAGCAATGGTTGGTTGAGTGGGTTGGACGAGTGAGGCTTGGTGGCTACGGTTTGGGCGGAGGTGGGTTGGACGGGCGGGTTGGGCAAACGTGGGTTTCGATGGATTTGTTTTGGGCATTGTTACCAATGTATTTAATGCTCGATAATGATACCCCTGAAATCTATAAATAACGTTTCAAGGTTCATTTTTACACTTTTATCCATAAATTTCAAAGTGCTCCCGAGCTCTCTAATTTTACACCCAAATTTCACTTCTCCCTAATTTCAAAGAATGGCCAGTACCACATCTATTCCTACACCCAAATTTCAATACAAAAACCTCATGTGCCCACATATTTTAGCTTTACTAAAACTAAAAGACACTCTAAAGGATTGGCTGGAAAAATCAAAATTTTTGGGCTTGTGAACATGCCCTAATTTGACACTGATGCATCATCTGTCCTTGATTACCTACTCACCTCTTACAACGAAAAATATGGAAAATTTTCCGTTCTTGTCATGCATCCAAAACATCGTCAAATTTCTTTTTCTGTTGAACCCGAGGACATGCATCGGCTAACAAGTTTACCTTTCGAAAATAAACCACCAATTACTACAAAGGCAGTCCTTACAAACGAAGACAAAAAGTTTTGGAGTCTCATTACAATGTATAGGTTGATGGTAAGTTTATTATTTTCAAATGCTTTTTTTTTAACATTACTCGACCACACAAAGGATCTAACATTTCCTTTCTGTAATTACAGCTCCTCTTAATCGATCATCAAGAGGCCTTCTTCTACAAGGTATTACAAACAAATTCTTTATTGTAGTTGCTTCACTTTTTTAGGCTAGGATTGTATTACAAGGAAGATGTGCAGACATTCCATATTAGGCGATTCAAGTATTTATTACGAGACACTAACAGTCAACAATTTGATTGGCGCATTTATTTGTCAAGCTGAATAAAATTAGATATCTCCCATGCCCGCAAAGGAAATCAAACTGATAAATCGAGGATTGTATTTTCTTGTTGCAATTTTATTCTTGCTTTTTATAATGAAGTGTACTATGAATTGATGCAACATACGGTTCCCTCGCAATCATCGATGATAAGATGATTGGTCTTAGTCTCGAAGAACAACATGTAAAAGTTACATTTCTTCATTTACTTGTTATAAAGATTTCAATTTGAATATTTAAAATAAAATACTAATTGTATGATTATATTTTGCAAAGAAAAATTATAGCTGCAACATCTCATAAGGAGGCAATTCTTTAGAGGTAAAGCTCCTCAGAGGTCTCTGTTGATTCTGACATGGATTCAGTAGAATCAACACCAGTAAGACCTCGTCAAAAGCGACCTAGGGGGTCGATATGCACAACACGTTTACCATCACATTTAACTACAGGTATGAATAATGAAGTTATCTTTATATATAAATTACAAATTCAAACAATTACTATAGATTATGTATTCTAATATTTATACTGATCTTTTCTACATGTATTGTATTCAGAAACTACTGAGATGGATGATGAAGATCAAACTCATTCTATCTCAGAGATCAAAATATCACGATTGTGTCTCCATCTATGTGAGGTATATTGTATCGTAGTTTGATTTGCATGTTTTGTTTCCTTACAATTTTTAGCATTTACAAACACCAACCATTATATTCTAACAATTTGTTGTTTGCTCCATGCAGGTAATATGGCTTTGGTCATATTCCAATTTGAGAGGCCACCAATTCCTCCAACATGTCAAGTCAAACACAAAGGAGGAATTCGGGGAAAGAATATTAGGTTTCCTTCAAAGTCGGCAGGAGAGAGCAGTTCATCCTGCTACTGTGAGAATTTCCAGGTTGTCACTAGGTGTGGTTTTAAGTGTAACAGCCACACAACTTTTCAACAACATCGCCCTTGATGAGGAGTATTTAGGCTTCGATAGTGGGGATGTAGCCAAGAGTAACTATTTTGACACCCACGACATGATTCAATCTACTCCGCCTCAACAAAAAAATGTGCATGGAATACATGGCAGTGACTCTCCTCCTCCCCAAGGGCTGCTCCACAAACAGATGATGAAAAAACACACTTTATATTAGAAAATATGATATTAGATAACATGGGGGAAAACAATTCAAGAGGTTGTAATGTCTGATGTGGATTTGGTGCGATCTTGGGAAAGGAAAGTAAAATTTTTGATAAAATAAGTAAATACTAGATACCATAATCATGCTCAAAGACATTCATTATCCATTGCCGTAGAGAGCCAACTAGCATGGTAGGATGTTTTGACAAACAAAGCTCAATCAGGGAAAATTTCATATAGTAATGATTACAATGATGAAATTGTAGACATAATGCTAAACAGGTTGGAAAATCTCAATGTTGAAGCACAGGCTTACTACAACAAATGGTCTAAAGACAAGACTAATGTTTTAATAGCAAATGCAGAAAAAGACAAATTTGTTGTAAGTGGGCATTTACTTTTACATGAAAAACTAAATATTATATGATATTATAACCACTGCAATATTTTTTTCATATTATTTGATAGACTAAAAATTTAATATTTCTATTTTACAGGAAAAATATGAAAATTTAAAGAAAGAAGCAGTTGTTTTTAAGCACATTTGAAGAATGCCCGCAAGCTTTGAATTCTTTTATACAGTTGAAGGAAAAACTCATTGTTATTAATAAACAAAATAATACATTGAGAAGGATAATAAAGGAGCATAATATGGATCCAAAAATCTTACTGAAGGAAAAGATAGATGCAGATGCAACACTTTTGTCTGTAGGAGATGTAGCAAGGGAGGAGTTGAATATATTGGAAAATATCAACACTGTAGTAGGAGATGTTCAGGCATTAGGAGTTATTCCTCCATCTCTTACGCAAGAAAAAGAAAAACCTTCACCTGCATCATAAAATTTTATAAGTTAGTTAAGTTCACCATGTGACAAGTGTGTTGTCACAATTCTGACACTGGCGTAGGAATTAAAAGATAGTGGCCAACCCTTTTTTAGTTTTTATTCCATGTGGCAGACATAAGGACAACTATGATTTTGAATCATAGGCGAGAAAAAGAGGATGACCTCGTAATGTGTCCTTATATGACATAACTTGTCCAGGAAGCTTTGAGATGTTATAACAACCCCTTTCTTGAATTGTATTGGCTGAAAATGCTTTATGAATTTGTACTTTTTCATAAAGTAATCCGCCACATGAGAAATCAATTTCATATGAACTTTGGAAGTTAGAATTGTATAATGTTACTATATATTAATAAAAACTATGTTTCTTTTCTATTGTTTACCTAAATGTTGCTTGAATTTACACTATTTTGTTTCATCACGTTTTGAATTCTTGCATATGTAAAATAAATAAATTAATGAGATATAAGCGATGAATGTGTTCTTATTTCAATCTGAATTTGAAAAGCAAACGTAAAAAAACAAATGGAATAATGAAACAAATAATGACATTGTTGCAATTACGAAGGATAAAATAATGACAAATATAATATTGCATTTATTAAAAGTTGTAATCATTGAATGAAGTACATAAGTAGTCTCGATAATGTATATAAGAAATGAAATCTATGTGAATTCGAATAGTCCTAGAGTAACACTTTTTGTGGATTGTCGATCTTGGTTGGAAATCAACTACTAGTGAATTCCAGATGATTTGTGGATTTGTCTCGATCCCTCTGGTTCGAGCTTTTGACTTTAAAAAGGAATATTACTTAATCCTCTTCCTCTACTAGTGAATTCCTAGAATAGATCCTATCGATTTTTGTAGAACGGGGATGGATCTACTATACTTTTCCTGTGGTGTATGGGGGGTGGGGACTACTAGTTATGGGATAATCTTATATCTTGACACGCACTAATGGAATCTGTGAATCTAAGCAAAGAAGGCCCTCTAACCTGAACTGGCGGTGATGGTGAGGACTTGCTCGAAGGCTGATCAATATCGAGCTCGGCGTGATTCGATCTATAGGTTGTGGGATACGGGAAAATGACTGGGATTGTTTGTGTATATCTCCGGATAGGGTCATAGGATGGATGATGGATATGGTGGATTCTACGGGTGATTCTCGGCCTAGTCAGAGAAATCCTTAGCTTCGTTAGCTATATCAGCGAGGGATAAGCGTGTGATGATAATAGGTGGAAGTGGAGTGGATCTGAATACTAATGTGCGTAAACCAGCGTCAACGTCGGATTGACCTGTGGACTCGTTGGGTTGTGGGATTTGTGAATCACAACCGTAGATTCGTGGTTGTTGTGGACTGCTTATGGTCATGTGTGGAATCAGTCCCTAATCCCTAGTATCCAATAGTCGTATGCCTTTTCGGCCTCTATGTTTAGAATTAATAGTTGTGTAATCTTTTCAGAGTATCTTACAGGTGTTCTTGCAACCTGAATTCTTAAGTTAGTGTCTATATCAGTGAGAATATCTCCTGCGTCTAGTTGTGGGACCAAAGGATCACAACCGAATGTTTGCTCTCTTTCAAGCCCTTCTACAGTCATGTGGATGTTTATCTAGGGTAACCTGTAGTTTGGCTGGTTTGACCAGAATATGTGTGCTTGGTCGTCTTCTATGTTTAACCCTCTTAACTGTGAGCTGATCTGTTGTAAGTTTGTTGTTGTTTGGAAGACTTGGATTCTAAGATTCTGGTCTATATCGGTTATTGCTGTGACAAGATTGGGTTGAGGCACGATAGGCTCGAATACGTATTCTCTGGGCTCCCTAGGTCCCGTGATTGTCATGCAAAAGGAAATGATATAAAGCTAACTAATGACAGAATAAATCGACTATGCAAGATATATCTATGTATATTCCTAAATCTGATATTTTGATAAACTACTAAACAAAATTTAAAAGAGCAATTATCTAATATATCTAGAAATTGACAACTAAACTAATAATGAAATTAAAACAAACAAAGCAGTTGAGTATAGCTACTTGTCTGTGCAGTTGTGAATCTATTCTAAGTAACCAGATAACTGATCTAATCTATTTGAAAGACTCTCGATCCTACCTCAGAAGTGAGGAGTGAATCATAGTTTCTCAGAAACTATCAATCCCCATAGCTTCCCTGGCAATATCGAAAGTAAAATTAACTGAAATGAAATGATTGGCTACTCTACTTGATATGCTTTTAACTAGAACTTTGAAAGCTTGAACCTGGATTTTGCAGAACAGTGGCGAATCCGATGGTGTGTGGCCTTGTCCCCTCAGTGTGATTTCCTCGTTCTTTCGTGCTCACGTGGATCCAGAAAAGTGTGTAATGCTAGCATCAGCAGAAGTAGATATGAGACAATGGCAGCTTAGGATGCAGACTGAATACAATGTGAGTAGGAGAGGGATAGCGCAAGAGAACAGAGCTTGGCTTATGTAATTCCTAGCGGGATTTATTGTGAGTCATGCAACATAAAATGTCCAGAACCTGAAACTATCCTATTTGATGAGCAGAACCTACAACTTTAATGGCTTCCTACTGAAAATCAAACTATCCTACTCCAATTGATTGGATGAAATAATAATAACACTTGCACAAGGAGAATATGTGGCTTTCTAATAGCTAAACAATACTAACCATGCATATAACAAATGAAACTATGAATCCTAAGCAAAATTGAAAGGCTAAGCTATTGAAATGAGAAATTCAGAGGCAAATTTGAGGGGCCATTTGCTTGAGCACAAGCCAGCTATTTATAGAATCCCATTTACCCAAAGGTGAAAACCAAATTGATCTCTTAAACCATAAACAATGCCAAAACACTATTCAGGGAACCAGAATCATAAATACAAGCAAAGGCGGTGAAAAAAGCTGGTAAACGTTGAAAATTTACATGAGTCACGTTAAAAAGAGCATTCTGGAAAATGCGTGAAGGACCGCCACCTTGAGCAGGGTGGGGGGGCGGTTACAGGACCGCCGCCCCTGCTGGGGCGGTCACGAGACCGCCGCCAGTAGGAGGTGGCGGTTTCATCACTGAAGACCGAAAAGCAAAGAAAAGAGGGGGAAGGAAAAAGCAAAGCACGCAGGGGCTAAGCGGGGCATGCGGGATGTTAACGCATACTTGGAGAGATTTTCGGATCCCGAACACCTTGCGAGGAGACCTGTATCATCATTGGGGCACGTGTAACATTGTTTCGGTGGTGCAGTACCCTACAATTTTGGGTACGTACATATTGCCCCCTCGGAGAAGTGTTTTAGCCATGAAGAGGCGTAAAATGGTGGGTCTGAGTATGGTGTCCCGAAATGGGAAGTTAGAAGTTATACGATACATCGTGTGTCGAAATGACACCATCAAAATTCCGCCACTGCAAAATGAAAAGAGGACTCAAGTGCAGATAGACAAAATAGATCGAAAATAAACACTAAAATAATATGAAATGAGGATGTACCATTTGTGCGGGGATAAGAACTTACCTCGTCGGTGCTCCAAACCTGCGAAAAGGGCATTCAAAACAAGTCAAGTTGTTATATATGTAAAAGTGGGCCCATTTTCCTATTCATTTGTGCGTGTTGATTTGGTTGATTTTGAGCTCTGGGACCCACGGTGATGGTTTCTCACGAGAGTATAGTCAAAATGTTTGGGACGAGATCGTGATCATGCCTCCATGAGTGGAACACCGACCCGCGAGATCACAGGTTAGTTTTTCTCGATTTACCATTTTTGCCCCCAAAATGTTAAAATGGTGAAATCTTTGTCATGGGGGGATTATTTTTGAAAATGTTAGTTTTAATAGGGTCAACTAGGGGGGCCTACTGGGTAGGCTTTGTTTGAGTCAAAACGGTCTTTATTTTGTGTTTTTAGCCACTTTTAGGGCACATGACCCGCGTGGGTTTTGGGACACACCGCCGCCGCCTGCGAGCGGGTGGCGGTTATGAGACCCCCCCGATCGGGAGGTGGCGATTCAAGACCGCCGCCTTTAAGGCGGTGATTATGGAACCGCCGCCCTGCTCAGGGTGGTGGTTCTACACAGAATGTATAAATAATACTTATTTGAATTTGTTTTTGCATTTTTAGCATCCTTTCCTACTTTCATGATTTTTCTAATGTCACTTGGATACTAACTTACTCTATTTTGTGTGTTTTTGGGTGTATGCAGGCGAAGGAGGAGTATATCCGATGGAGTCGGGAGGGAGTGTGATTGGCTTCGGTAGTATTGGATGCCCTTTCTCAGGATGAGTAGGACACTCTTCAGAGGGCCGGTATACTGCGTATATCACGGGTCCCGCATGTTGCACCGTCTAGTCACATACTTTGTGACTTATTTTCATATTGGGATGCAGATCGGAACACTTTCCGATTACCAGGGGTCGGGGTGAGTGGACCATTACTTTGGAGGATGTTTACCATATCTTGGGGGTCCCGATTATTGGGAGACGGCTCACTCTTGAGACAGTAGGGTCACGGGCTCAGACAGCACAGTGGGCCTCATATATGGGAGATGCAGTTATCTCCACTGGTTTGAAGAAGGGGGTGAGGGTCGATCTATTCCTAGCCTGCCTATCCCCTTGATTCGTCAGGCCATTATGGGGATCCTTGCCTCGAGATTGATCGGGGACAAGGGAGGAGACACCTTACTATATTGTTGGTCCCCCATCATTGCAGATTGAGGGGCATGGCGGATTTATGCCTAGGGAGCCGACATTCTTGGGACCACCTATCATGATTTATGTTGGGTGGTCCATTTACGAGGAATCATTGAGCCATCCGACCCTAGTTATGAGTGGGTCTATGAGCGTTCATCCCTTATGGGAGAGGTGTAGAGGTGGCAGATCCGGAGAGCTGTGAGGGCAGCCAGATGGACAGACATGTCGGTGCTCAGAGCACCTCACCAGCCAGTCACCTCCTTGACCACTGATGACATGGAGGCCACACCTTATCAGGCCATGGTAGGTTTATGGGGTGAGGAGGCTCTTACTTTGATTTCTTGCTCCACCACAGGGTAGCTTGTTGATAGGATGGGGAGGGTGGAGATACATCCGTTTGGTCGAGTGCCCCAGTAGTTTGGCCTTCCATACGTGGGTATGCTTCCCCAGTGGTACCGGTATATAGATCAGTCGGGAGGCTAGAGGAGGTCCTAGAGGCGGGGTTGGATAGTTGTTACTCTTGGTGTCCCCATTGTAGCTAGGAGGGTAGTACGAGCTCGAGGGAGAGCCGGTGCTCCTCAGGCACCCTTGCTTTAGATTGCCGCCGGTCCCCCCATGCAGCGTGATGACCCCATTGACATAGACTCGAGTCGAGGAGTTCGAGGGGGAGGGGAGATGGAGGAGGAGACCGAGGCTGAGGTTAGTGAGTCGGGTGGAGAGGAGGACAGTGATCCTGAGTGGCATGACACTCAGGATATCTTACAGGCAGAGAGGGCGGAGTAGAGTGCGGAGAGGGTGACTCTGGTTTCAGAGGAGCCACTCTCTCAGGGCTTGGGTGGAGAGGATGAGTCCGTAGTAGGACGTTATGTGGCCCCAGGCACAGGAGGAGTGCACCAGTCAGTGGCATCTGTGGTAGGTGCCGACCCTAGAGATCCATCTTGGAGGCCGGAGATCGAGTGAGTTATCATCCTTCCTTTTAATGTTTGTTTCTAGTTAGAATTGCCTTAGTTGCTATCTCTCCTTTTGTTTACATTTGTTTCTATCTCTTGATTATTTCTAATTGGGTTTTTCTCCTTTGCTTGCAGAGACTGTTGATGAGTGGCGAGACCTGATTCACCGGGTATGCACTGATACCCTGATGATCCCTATGGAGAAGACCCGTGCGGAGCTATCCGTGGATGCAGGGGAGCCCTCAGCAGCAGCTGGTAGGCATACGACATTTTTCCCCTATCGGCATGTGGCGGGATGGTGACTACCCTCCATACCTTGAGTTGGCGGGGGATACAGGGACAGAGAGCACGATGAGGAGTCACTCTCATGGCGAGGCCGCAGCTGCTCCTCGGGATCGTGAGCCCTCCATGTGCACTCAGAGCGCCGGCGTAGCCGGAGTCCTAGACGTGGGCGTGCACCCTCGGAGGGATCTCATAGGGGTTGAGAGGCCGTTTGGCTCTCTTAGACCATTTGTATGATGTATTTTGTATTTTTCGGGCTCTTTGAGCATTTTGACCATGCTTAGCGCATGATGGCATTGTATAGGAAACTTTGATTATATATATATATATATATATATATATTCTTTTTGGATTAGACTCTTGGTATCAATGTTCTTGTGATTTGCTTTCGTATGTAAATTACAATGTTGTTTTTATATGCCTTTCAGAATGTATGCAATGGAGAACAAATGATACAAATGTTTTCTTTCTTTTTGTATTTCGTGATGCTGATGTATGATAATGTAGACACAATGTGATTTTGAACTTTAGTTTCTATAAGCAATTTTTGGTACTTCATTTTTGTTTTGACAAAATGAGATGATAAACCGGTATGATGAGCAGATGAACTTGCCCCATTCCTATCTCCACGCAACTAGTAAGATGCGAGGGCTCATCACCGAGAGCTAGAAAGGGCACAAGTTGTGAAATTTGTTGAATGGTAGTGATGAGAGATAGACAAAGATTTGGTGGAACCAAATTAGGATGCTACAAACCTACTCTACTCAAGTGACTCCATAGTTTAGAATGCTACTTGCTTTGTGGTTTATCTAGACTTAGATCCGTAGATGGCCACATGGTTGAAAAAATCTGGTTTTAGGGTTTTGAACTCTCTTGGAATTTTGGACATCTGATTCATTCATTTTTGACTCAAGATTTCAAAGGTTCATTTGAGTTGTTTGTTGACTACCTTCAACGTTTATTGTTAAGAGGACCCCCCATACCCTGCCCCATGCTACTAGTCAGAAGCGTGGGCTTATCACCATGGACAAGGTATAGGTGAGTAAGGGCATTCCCATCCTTTCCCAACCCTACGTCACTAGTAAGAGAGACTGAAGCTCATCACCGAAGGTTGGTAGGGCAAGGAAATGTGTAAAAATAAAATTTTCTATTTGATCTATATTTGACTTGTTTATTTGAGAAAAATGTCAGTATGTTCTTACTTCCAAAGAGATATGCATACGGGATAGATGTGACATGATGAAGCTTCTAGAACAGACCATAGGCAAGACACCTATCCTAGGGAGAAACCAAAAGTGAGAACAAGCATGCAGACCTTGGTATGGTTACCGTTAAGACTTTGTCATATCTAGCTTTGTATGGATGAAATGATTCTGAAATGGTGATGATGTTATGAAAATGAAGAAGTATGATTTGAAAGCTAATGTCAATATCATCAGAAGTTTGTAATGAATTGCTTTGGGAATAAGTTCCTTGATCACAAGATTTGTATGAAACAAGCGGATGAAATGAACCTAACTACATGAAGATGCAATGTAGATATAATTATATAGATAGTGCTGGTCACTTATGCATAGAATCGCTTAAGGTGTAGGGAATTGACAGTTTCACCAAATTCCTCACCCTCAGTGTGCATAAGAGATATGCACCATTTCCATAGTCCTTCATGACTCGGTATGGGCCCAACCATTTGGGCGGAATTTCCTCCCTTCGCCGGTCTTTTTATCGATCGGTTATCTAGTCTTAGAACTAGATCACCTTCATATATGTCTCATTCATAGACCTTCTTGTTATACTGCCGGCACATCCGGTCAGCATAGACTTTGTGCCGTTGTTCAGCATCTAGCCTGGCCTCATCTAGGCTTTCTAGTTGAGAGAGACGTGCTTCTCTATAAGCTTCTTCATCTAGAATCCCTTGTAATGAGATGCGGAGACTAGGTATTTCAACCTCAAGTGGGAGAACTGCTTCCGCTCCGAATACCAGTGAGAAAGGAGTTGCTCCTGTTGGTGTTCTTATTGAGGTTCGGTGGGCCCACAAGGCCGGGTATAACTTTAAATGCCAATCTTTTTTGTTTTCTTTCACCGTTTTAAGGAGAATGGCTTTCAATGTTTTGTTTGTTGCTTCAGCTTGTCCGTTGGCTTGAGGGTAATATAGGGAGGTTGTATGATGGTTTATTTTAAATTTATTGCATAGTTCATGAACCTCGTCATTCTTAAAAGAAGTCCCATTATCTGTGATAATGATTTGTGGGACACCGTACCTGTAAATGATCTGGTTCAAAATGAACTTGGCGATCACGGAACCTGGTACAGTGGTGAGAGGCATAGCCTCTACCCATTTGGTAAAATACTCGGTGGCCGTGATTATGAAGTTATGGCCATCTGTAGATGAGGGAGAGAATTTCCCTATCAAATCTAGCCCCCACGTAGAAAAGGGCCATGGAGTAGCGATTGGTTGTAGAGCTTGTGCCGGCATGTGAATCTCGTGGGAGAATTCTTGGCATTTATGACACCTGCGTACAAACTCTACTGCGTCGTGTTCTAGAGTGGGCAGAAATAGCCCATCGATGTATTTTGTGGTGGTGGCATGACCACCGAAGTGGCCTCCACATATTCCACTGTGAGATTCGTGGAGAATCTTCTTGGATTCTTTTGTGTCAACACACCTTAGAAGCATTCCATCGAAAGCCTTACGATAGAGCACTTGTTCTATAATAACGTATTTAGCTACGATAATGCGTAACCACCTTCTTTGTTGTGGCGTAGCACTTTTTGGATATGTATGGTTCATGATATAATTAATAATATCAGTATACCAAGGACATTCAGAGATGGGAGGTCTAGTTTCGACGTAATATATGCATTCATCGGGAAAGTCCAAATCGACTAGATCACCTCCATCTAATGGGTTGTCAGCTAACCAATCTGCTATGATTTGTCCCTTAATGGACTTTTGATTTACAAAAGTTAATTCAAATTCACCCATTAAGGTCATAAAGCGTCCACCTTCTTAGACAAGGACCCTTGCGTGAGAAAGGTTCGTAAATGGTCTATTTTTACAATGACCCTCGTTTCTTGATTTAGCATGTAATGTCTTAAGCGTTTGGTTGCGAAGACTATGGCAAGGCACTCTCGTTCTGCTTGCGTATAGTGTGTTTCATAATCGAGTAACGTGTGGCTTATAAAATAAATCACGCGTTCTCTCTTGTCATCATCTTCTTGAGCCAGCATATAGGCTAGCGAGACATTGGTAGCTCGTGAATATAAGATTAAAGGGTGATCTGGTTTAGGTGGCATTAGTGGGGGTGGTGACAACAGGAAATGCTTAA
The DNA here is from genome assembly GCA_018340775.1 of Taxus wallichiana var. yunnanensis. Lineage (NCBI taxonomy): Eukaryota > Viridiplantae > Streptophyta > Pinopsida > Cupressales > Taxaceae > Taxus > Taxus wallichiana. The sequence continues at coordinate 951,090,094 of CM031240.1, forward strand.
AGCGCTAAAGCCTCCTTTAGTCTTGGTCAATCGATATTGTACTCTTTCTTGAGTAGATTGTTGATTGGATGAATGGAAAAGCTTAAGTCTAGGATGAATCTTTGGATTGCACCGAGTTTCCCAAGAAATGACCTGATTCAGATTCATCGATGGTGGGATCATTTCAAGAACAACATGGATTTTAGCTGGGTCTACATCGATCCCTCATGACGATATAATGTAACCTAGGAGCTTCCCTCCTGTCACACCAAATACACATTTTTCTGGGTTTAGTGTGACTCGTATTCTATCAAACGTGAAAGAATGATACGGAGCACTTCCGGGTGATCACTGCTTGCTTCTGGCCTTGGCCAACAAGTCATCTACATAGGATTCCATGATCTTGTGAATAAGATCATGAAATATGTATGTCATTGCCCAGTTGGTATGTGGCACCAGCGTTCTTGAGACCGAATGGCATAACAACGTAGCAATAGGTTCCCCAAGGAGTTATAAACGTGGTTTTGGCTTGGTCTTGTTGGATATTCTGATTTGATTGTATCCTGAGAATCCATCCATGAGAGACAAAAGCTCAAAGCCAGTTGTTGCATCAATGATGACGTCAATGGATGGTAATGGGAAGTCATCCTTGGGGCATGCTTTGTTAATGTCTCAGAAATCTATGCAAATGCGTATCTTCCCATTCTTTTTGAGAACGGGAACGATATTAGATATCCATTGAGAATAATCGACTGGTTTGATGAATCCTACTTGGAGGAGTTTCATTACTTCTTCCTTTACCATGAGAGCCACCTTGGGTTTCATTGGTCTCGATTTTTGTTTAACTGGCTTTGCATCTGATTTGGTGATGAGGTTATGTACCATGATGTGTGGTGCAACCCCTGTCATTTCTTTATAATTAAATGTGAAAGCCTTCTGATGTTCTTTGAGGATTCGAGTGTGTATTTCTATTTCTTCTGGAGTTAACGAAGATCCTAGTTTCAAGATCTTTGGGTCTTCCTCATTCCAATGTTAATATCAATTGTTTCTTGATTAAAGAAGCGTTACCTTCTTCAAACTCAGGTGGGGCTGGAGGTAATTCAGATCGTCTCCATTCTCTACTGTGTACATGTTGAGTTCTTTTTGTGGGGGAAGCTCTATCATGGGATTTCGAAGTAGGAAGATGAATGTGGGATTAAGGATGAATCTACCTCGTGATGGGTGAGATGTAACGTTGCATAGGCATTTAAGTAATCAGAGTGGCTCTATCACTATCAACGTGGTCTAGGATAATAGAGTTGTTCTCAGCTATGTTCGTTAAAAGAGGGTTTGACATTGTTTTCACTAATGGTTCTAGTACGAAGGGATACCATGAAATGGGTATCTTCTAACTCACTATTTGGGGTGAAGCGTGACGTTGAGGTTGCTATAGAATCCCAAGAAGATTTTGTTCTCGCGGGATTGCTTCAATGGATATGAAGTCAAATTCTTTGCTCAAAGTTAATACCGTTGTTTTGTAGAGCTGTAAGTGTTCAGCTCTGGTTTCATACACCTCAGAGACTTGGTTCGCTACTAATTGAGAGTCTCCTAACACCCTGATGTCATTAACACTGAGCCTTTTAGCTATGATGAGGCCAAGGAGGAGGGCTTCATACTCCGTGCCATTGTTTGTACATTCGAAATTTAGTTTAAAGGTGAATGGTAGGATCTTTCCCTCGGGAGAAGTAAAGATCACACCTGCCCTGCCCCATAATGACATCTTGCTCCATCGAAATGGAGAGTCCAATATTTAGTTGGGAAGATGGACGTTGGGACATTCACTACATCAATTTTTCTTACGCCGGTTACTTCTACCATGCAGAGATCCTCTGCTGGAAGAGCACCAACACCTAGGGTATATCCCATACCTATAGAATCAAATGGTAGGAAAATTGGTAGATCCTGTTCTAGTAAGTCGACAATCTTCGCAGTAGTTCCTAATGATATTGTTTCTACAATGTTAGTCTCATCCTTGAGGGCTGGGATAGTCTTGATTAGGCTCATAGTCTCAAGATCTATTGTAGGTACCAACTTTTCTTCTGGTTTCGCGTCGGTTGGTTTATTAAGTTGGTTTGTTGGGAGTTCAAACTCAGAGTGAATGCCGGTCTTTTCTTTAAGTCAGCTAGGTGTATATCGAATGGTTTTGGATCACCTTTGGCTATGAATACCTTTCCTAAGTGCAAGAACCTTACTTCTTGAAATAACGTAGAAGGGATTGCCTTCATACGGTGTATCCATGGTCGGCCGAGGATCATATTATAATTGGTTTCCGATCTATAATATAAAACTCAGTCAGGATTGTTTTGGGTCCTAAGGTAACTGGTAGTATTATAGTTCAATCGAAGTGGCCTTAAGGCTATCATAGCCTCTTAGCGTATTCTGAGTCGTGGAACAGTTTGTTTCTCCATACCCTAGCTTTTGAAGGAAAGAGAAGGGGACTATGTTAATTGCTTTGCCCCATCATCAACCATTGCGTGTTTAACGTAATTGTTATAAACCCACACTTGCAAATGTAAGGCCGGATCACCTCTGCGTGCAATCTCAGCGTCTGTTGGCATTTTGTTTATTTCGAATATAAACTCGGTATCCCTATCCGGCTGCCCCGGAGGGTAGATATCAAAGTCTATATGGTTTACCTGTGTTTCGGGAGGTGGAGTGATGTTAATTAAATGACCTAAACCTAATGCCTCTAAAAGAGTAGCCCTGTGGGTAGGAGAGTTCCTCAGCAAATCCAAAAAGGAGATGTGAGAGAAGGTTTTTGTTAGGTCATTAATTAGATCATAGGCACCTACGGGTTTCACTAATATTTGTTGGATGTTATCTGTCTCTAGTGAGTAACTTGGATTTGGCTGAGAGGAATACTCTCGTGTCCTTGTTATGGCTTCCACGGGTAGTTCGGTATCTAATTCTACTAAACCGACTATCTTGGGTCATGGTTGACTTCCTAATTGTGGTGCAACAGGTGGATTTAGTGAAGTCGAGGCTTCATAATCATTATTTCCTACCATTACACCTTTGTTCGTCCCATTTGGATTTAATTTGTTGTTATTGTGACTTGGGAGCGGATCATTGAAGATCTTGAGGGGAGCATTTTGAGGGGAAACTGCCCCTGTAAAAGTATTTGGTGCTGGTGACGCAGGATCTGCCAAGAACATATCTATGAAAAGTTGTCTTTGCTCCTCTGGAAAACGTTGCATGAATTTATTGTAGTCATGGCACGTTCTAGTGTCGTGGCCTCGAATCTTGTGAAAACCACAATACGAGTTAGGATTGTAATTTCTAGGTTGCTGGTTTGGCGTATATTGTGGTCCAAAACTCTGATCAAACCATTTGTCTATTAGGATTAAGGTTTTGTATTTGTTGTTTTTGGTTTTGGTTCTGATTTTGATATCTAGTTGAGTTTTGGCTTGGACCCTATGTCTGGATCCATTGTTGTTGTTGTTGTTGTGGATGATTAAAATCCACCGAATTGATTGTTGGGGTAAAGTTGTTGTTTCGTTGATTGTTAACCAGTGGTGGAGTATTTAGAACATTGACCTTTTTAGCTTGGTCAGTTACCCCATCGGTTGTTGCGCCGTGATTTTTGTTAAGGATTTTAGGTCCTTGATTGACGTTTGTGGTAGTAGGGTAAGTCGTAGTATTCTGGTTGGGGGTGATTAACCTCCCGTTTGCTCCATACGTCTTGTGACCGCTATCTATTGCCGCTTGATCTATTTGGAGAGCGCTCTCAAGTACTTCATCGTAAGTCCTTAGTGGGAACTTCTGGACTTCTTCCTTCACCTCTCTGCTGAGAGAATGAAGGAATAAATCACATAGCTCCATTTGGTCCATGTTTGGAGCACTGGCCGAAGAATAAAGGACTGTACGCCATCTCTGGATGAAATGAGTGACAGATTCATTGTGCTCTTGTTTAATGTGCAAGAATTCCCTGATTCCTGTTCTTAACAGTTTGTTCATGTCAAATGCCTTAATGAACTCTGAAACTAGTTGTTTAAATGAATGGATGGAAGCTTCAGGTATTCTATAATACCAATCGAGGGTGATGCCCTCCAAGGTTTTGGGGAATATTTTGGCAACAACCCCATCCCAAGGAAGTAATTCTCGAATGGTTGTAGCATAGGCCTTAATGTGTGTATTCGGGTCTCCCTCCCCTTTGTATTTGGGAAAATCGGGAAGAGGTCTCGGAAGCATGACGCTTCGTATGGTGAAGTCTAAGGGCTCTTTCAAATACTCTGAGTAAGTCCCTATCGCATAGGTTTCGACCATTGATGGTGCCTGTTGAGGGGGAGGAGGTGGAATGGGTTGTTGATACGGCGTAGCGTATGCATTTGCAGGGGCATAAGGAAGCCCCTGTGGTTGAGCAAGCATGCTTCGGGAGAGGAGAACATATCTTCTTGTGGTGACTTGGAGTACATGTTTAAGTATGAAGGAGTATTCCCCAAGAGTGGATTGTGTTGTACAAGACCGGGAGGTATCATATTCTCCACCGAATGGTGTTGGAGGTGGTGGTTCTAGTTGGTGTTTGTTGTGAATACTGAGGAGGCATGCCCAACGTGCCTATTCCTGTGAGGAGGTCTACTTGGCTAGGATGATGTGGAGGATTGGAATTTCTGCTGCATGAATTGAGATGTTTGACTCGCTTGAGCAAGTTCTAACCCTCTAACTCTTTCTACTAAAGTCGAAATGACTTCATTTGGTGAAGTCAGTATTTTCCTTGGTGGCGTTTGTTGTATATTCTGAGGTTGTATAGGCATGTGATACCCCGCTATGAATTGATCGTTGCCCTGCCAAGTTTCACCGAGGGCATTTCCTATAGGTAGTGGTATGGAGGTGTTTTCTTGAAAAGAGACCTCGGGTCGTGTTTGTAAACTTCCTATAGGTGGGTACATACTCCCAGAGCGTTGTTCATTCCTGGCGTAATGTACTGAATGTTCATCATCTAAAACTAGGTATGGATCTGATTGTCTGCTAATTTGTGGTCTAAGCAGCACCTGAGGAGATGAACCAGATTCTCTGTGAATGTCATATTGTTCGAGCCTGAAGGCTCTGTTTGTTGTGTTTGTGTGAGTTGATCCAACTCCTCTATTTGGAAAGATGAACTATATCTAGTCCTTGGAGGTGGAGCTTGTGTTGATAATTGGTTATTTGAATAGTTGTCACCCCATACTGAGAGCGAGGGTGATGACTATCTATTCAGTTGAGCGTAGTATGCCTCAAGACCTAGGAGAGGTCTGCCATATGCATCGAATCCCGACATATTCGGGGGGTATATGAATACCCACAGAATAATGGGAAAGAGCGAAGGTGGAAGAAAGAGGTAATAAAGAAAAGGGGAAGCACTGTGTGTTTCACGTTGGGTTCACCAATTTTGTATGATGGAAAAGTGACAAGTGAGCATGGGAATCTACAAGTAACTCTTCCTCGCACCTGACCTCCCGAGGTCATGCCGAGACAGCCGGTGGGGATGGACTATATGGGGTATGGGTAAACTAGTTAGGAAATCTTATATCTTTGACACGCACTAATGGAATCTGTGAATCTAAGGCAAAGAAGGCCCTCTAACTGGCTGGTGTGATAGATCGGTTGGCGAGGATGACTGCTCGAAGGCTCCAATCAATATCGAGCTCTGGCGTGATTCGATCTATAGGTTGTGGGATACGGGGAAAATGACCTGGGATTGTTTCGTGTATATCTCCAGATAGGGTCATAGGATGGATGATGGATATGGTGGATTCTACGGGTGATTCTCTCGGCCTAGTCCAGAAATCCTTAGCTTCGTTAGCTACTATATCCAACAAGGGATAACTATGTGATGATAATAGGTGGAAGTGGAGTGGATCTGAATACTAATGTGCGTAAACCAGCGTCAACGTCGGATTGACCTGTGGACTCGTTGGGTTGTGGGATTTGTGAATCACAACCGTAGATTCGTGGTTGTTGTGGACTGCTTTATGGTCATGTGTGGAATCAGTCCCTAATCCCTAGTATCAATAGTCGTATGCCTTTTCGGCCTCTATGTTCAGAATTAATAGTTGTGCAATCTTTTCAGAGTATCTTACAGGTGTTCTTGCAACCTGAATTCTTAAGTTAGTGTCTATATCAGTGAGAATATCTCTGTGTCTGGCTGTGGGACCAAAGGATCACAACCGAATGTTTTCTCTCTTTCAAGCCCTTCTACAGTCATGTGGATGTTTATCTAGGGTAACCTGTAGTTTGGCTGGTTTGACCAGAATATGTGTGCTTGGTCGTCTTCTATGTTTAACCCTCTTAACTGTGAGTTGATCTGTTGTAAGTCTGTTGTTGTTTGGAAGACTTGGATTCTAAGATTCTAGTCTATATCGGTTATTGCTGTGACAAGATTGGGTTGAGGCACGATAGGCTCGAATACGTATTCTCTGGGCTCCCTAGGTCCCGTGATTGTCATGCAAAAGGAAATGATATAAAGCTAATTAATGATAGAATAAATTGACTACGCAAGATATATCTATGTATATTCCTAAATCTGATATTTTGATAAACTAAACAAAATTTAAAAGAGCAATTATCTAATATATCTAGAAATTGACAACTAAACTAATAACGAAATTAAAACAAACAAAGCAGCCAGAGTATAGCTACTTGTCTGTGTCAGTTGTGAATCTATTCTAAGTAACCAGATAACTGATCTAATCTATTTGAAAGACTCTCGATCCTACCTCAGAAGTGAGGAGTGAATCATAGTTTCTCAGAAACTATCAATCCCCCATAACTTCCCTGGCAATATCGAAAGTAAAATTAACTGAAATGAAATGATTGCTACTCTACTTGATATGCTTTTAACTAGAACTTTGAAAGCTTGAACCTGGATTTTGTAGAATAGTGGTGAATCCGATGGTGTGTGGCCTTGTCCCCTCAGTGTGATTTCCTCATTCTTTCGTGCTCACGTGGATCCAGAAAAGCATGTAATGCTAGCATCAATAGAAGTAGATATGAGACAATGGCAGCTTAGGATGCAGACTGAATACAATGTGAGTAGGAGAGGGATAGCGCAAGAGAACAGAGCTTGGCTTATGTAATTCCTAGCGGGATTTATTGTGAGTCATGCAACATAAAACGTCCAGAACCTGAAACTATCCTATTTGATGAGAAGAACCTACAACTTTAATGGCTTCCTACTGAAAATCAAACTATCCTACTCCAATTGATTGGATGAAATAATAACAACACTTGCACAAGGAGAATATGTGGCTTTCTAACAGCTAAACAATACTAACCATGCATATAACAAATGAAACTATGAATCCTAAGCAAAATTGAAAGGCTAAGCTATTGAAATGAGAAATTCAGAGGCAAATTTGAGGGGCCATTTGCTTGAGCACAAGCCAACTATTTATAGAATCCCATTTACCCAAAGGTGAAAACCAAATTGATCTCTTAAACCATAAACAATGGAACTAGAATCATAAATACAAGCAAAACACAATAGATCTTTAGCTTTATCTACATCCTTGCGAGTATTTAAACATAAATCATGTCAGTGAAGGATATTCATCATATATTCTACAAGCAGGTTCGTACATAGATATCCATCTAGTATCTACATCTTGAAAAAAAAATTCCCTCTGTTAGTCAATAGCAATTTTTGAAATTCTAAAAATCTCTTAGGACTGCAAGAATAATAGGCATGGAGATCACATATCAATTCCTCCACTTTAGCTACATTTTCAAATGTGCTCAAAATTTTGTATGCGAGATTCATTATGTGAGCCATGCAGTGGACAACAACCATATACGGAGCAATAGTTGTCTGAAGTCTAACACACAGACCATTTCTGGCTCCCTGCATTATAGCTACACCATTGGTTCCGACACAAACTAATTTTGTTGTAATGGCAAAGTCATCCATTCCGGTGATATCCTTCATATTTGATACCACCAATTTATAAATATTCTCAGAATTGCAATTCTCTGTCATTTTATGAATTGCCAAGAGGTGTGGAGTCCTCGTTTCATTAGTAAATGTGTAAACATGAATACATATCTAGGAAGTATTATCGATCGAGGTAACCTCATCTAAAGAAATGGAAATATACTTTGCCTTTTGAACACACAATTTCATATTCTCCTTCTCTACTAGAGATAGACATTTTGCAATCTCCCATCCGCTGGTATCCGACCAATGAGATTGTGGAACATTCTTTAAACCAATAACTTGATACAGCATTCTATTTTCTCCAAAATCTTACATCGGTCTTCCCCTTTTCATTATATGAAATACATTTGCAAATTAAATACCCTTTGCTTGTATTTCTACCTTCATAGCTTTGCTCAATTTTGCTACTATGGTCCCAACTTTTTCATTTACATATTTGATACATTTTGTTCCTTTTCGTACTCTTCTGCGTATTTGACATGTAGACAATCTTTTGCATCTTTCCATTTATGTGTTCTGACTATGTTGCCATCCTTAAGCTTTTGGGAAATGTATATTTTCCCATAGTGTTTTTCAATTGTGTCTAGTTTGAGCTGCATCATGTGATCCTTCCCTATTTCTAACCACATATTTTGTATCGACATAGTGTTAGAACATCATTACAAATTTCGGTGTGCACGGAGTTGATAAAAGGATATTTTTGAGCCCATTTGAACTGGAATTTCCTTCCAATTATCTAGTTTTCCTTCTTTCTTCTAACATATTTTCTTTTTTTCTTGGGATTAAACTTACGCATCCTGGTAATTTTGCCAAGAAAATATTTTGAATCTCATGTCTCCTCTTTCTGGAAATAGACCTTGGAGTAGAAGCTTCCTCTGCTGGTGTATCTTGGGAGTTCGATGAATTTTCCTGTACTTCTATTTCATCAAGGGACGGAATGTTTGCCTCAACATATATTGGATCATCAATATCTATAAATTGATTATTCTATGAAGGAATTTCTGAAAATTTTGCAAATAATTTTATAAAATTGTTACTTATATAGTATTAATCTTATCTATAGTTAAATTTTTATAGAGTACAAATGTCAAAGAGTTCCAAGAATAGTATTATAAACATAATTATTAAATTATGTTAGATAAAATAACAGTAAATAACACTTGCCACATATCGATATTTTTAGCCGAAGCAAAAACTCGACTTCATCTTTTGTGATTTTCCAAAATAGCCAAGCAAAGTATTGGCACCCTTTTTTGAACTGACTGAATTTGTAATCTTTTTGCCCTGATTTCTAGTATCCATGACTGCTTACTACTTAGGGCCTTATGAGCGGCTTTTATGTTCCAAGGCTCTGAGAATGGACGGTAAAGGGTTGGATGGCTAAGGGTTAGACGGCTATAGGTCGGATGGCTAGGGGTTGGATGGCTATAGGTCGGATGGCTAAGGGTTGGATGGCTAGGGTTGGACAGATAGGGGTTGGACGGACGGGGTTGGACGGCTAGGGGTTGGACATCTAGGGGTTGGATGGCTAAGGGGTTGGACGGCTTAGGTTGGATGGAATAAAGTTGGACGTTTCAGATTGCAGAGTATGTCAAATCAAAGCTAGGACGGCTCGAGAATCTCGTATTTTGACACCTTACGGTTGGACGGCTCAGATTTTAGACTTCAGTGTTGGCACTGATATGCTTACTTCGGTGAATATGCACACAATATGATTCAAAATGGTGGTGAATTACATTCATAACCTCTTATATATGTGTAAAATCTAGGCGAAAGGAATAGTATAAGGGACATGTCGGCTGAATTTTTTGGTGAATAAGTCGGCTCTGAACAACAAAATATTCGCCATTTTGAATTTCCATAATCCTCGATTTTCACGAGTTTACGAAAATTCGCCACTAAAATTTTCTCTAGGATAAATCTATGTATTATTTTTCAAATATTTCATTGAGTTATACTATGCATTCATGTGGAAGTTTGTTTTTATTATTATAATAATCCTATAACTTGTCCACGAATTTTATGTGTATCCTTGAAATCCATATTTAGCATATGAACTTAAATATTAGATTAGAGGGGGATATATGTAGACGCCGAAACTTGGTATAAGCCTTGTTTGCACAATCATTTTGATGTGAGTTTTCACATATAGGATCTCACTTTATATGAAACACTTATTAGTGCAATTGTCTCAATATTTCACCCTTTGACTTGCTTGATTAAGTCACACATTCCTTTATTATTCTATCTCTTAGTCCTCACCACTTATCGTGAAGATCCCTTGTCTTCCAGTTAACTTCTTCACATGTTTGTTTTCTTGGGACACTCTTGGTAAATTTGGATAGTGTTAATTTACCCATAGGGTTTGAAGTTGTTAATAGTGTATTTGTAGTATTTTCACTATTTTATGGTGGTTGCAACTCTTAGTGTTGATTTTATTAAAATTTTGGGTCTTCTTAATTCAATATTAATGTAATAATAGGTTACCAGTTCAAACTTGATACCAATAAAAAGGCATTTAATAGAAATCATTCGCTAATAAAAAGAACATCTAGTTTATTTTTGAAGATTACATATGCTTGAACACACATTTCTAATGTTTCAAAGCACAAATTTTTTTGTGTATTATATTTGCATGCTTGTACTAAAGGAGGGACCGAGTGAAATAAGATTTAGAATTTCTTTTATCATGCGATTTGGTGTGCACGCAAACATTTGGGAGAGCTATAAGGTTTTAATGTATTTTTGAAGTATTGTTGCATAATAAAAACTTGGTCATTGGGGGTGGTTGGTACATCAACCCAAAATGCTAGCCCTTTATTGTGTAAGTTATTTTTCATTGAAGGAATTTGGTTAAGGATAAAAAAGAAGAGAAGGTGTTTCAAATTTTTATGTGTAATGTTCACAAATATTTAAATTTGTATTCCAAAAATGTAGGAGAAATTGAATAAGTGATAGATAACTAGAGGATTATAAGCTAGTAGACAATGTCAAGTAAAGTCATACGCTTCCATTTTGTCTCATTAACATGAGGTTATTAGAAGTTTCTAGATGGTCCTAAGTGTCATTTTCACTTCTAGATTAGATTTTTCATATGACACTTTGTATTTTTGATAATCTAATCATTTCCGAAAATCACATACATGTCATGTGAGTGATTCTGATATAAAAAAAGATATGTGAGCTAAGTATCATCCATATATAGTGTCTTGTATAAACTACTACATTGTTTATTAATTATTTCTTAACAAATTTAGAATATTATGCTTGAATTCCCATATTCTATTGTATGAATTTGATATCAATTTTACATATATTTAATGTATTACATTGTAAAATAAATAAAACACATTCATATTAGCTATCTCGATAATGAAATGTGCATACACATCTTTGGCAACAATGTAATCTTAGTGTGTACACCTTGAGGGGTGTTAAACGTGATATGGTGTACTACTTTCCCACCTACACATACTAACCATCTACACTTGCTTATGTCACGAGACAAGTTGAGCTTACAAGACCACACAAATGCTTTAACACATTATGACATTAGCTTGTAAAATAACTAATGTCCATTAGGGCGTGTGAGTATCATGAGTTCTCTACACTCATTTGAGATATGGATCTATAATTCACACTTGTACCTACACTTGAGACATGTCACTTGCCCTCGTTATCCTAATAGTGTTTAAATGGTATGCACAACACATAATGTGCTTTGGAAAAATTAATTTTGATTATGTAGAACACTACTATACTTCTATTTTTAGAGCCTCATTCATTGGTGTGTTTGATTTTCGATGCATGCTAATAGTAATATTCAATAAAGAAAAAAATGACAAAAAAAAAAAAAACCAAGACCTATATATGACTTGATTTGATGGGA